>JAQGAK010002402.1:0-20613 GCA_034696945.1 Lipothrix lubbocki
ATCAAGCCAAGCACGCACATGAACACATGCACTGGTACATTGTGCAAAGACATTTTACTGTGATTTTGGAGGGACCAGAATAGACGGGAAATAAGAAGCGCAGTGTGGGCCCAGCTGTACCCCACAAGACATCTGTAAGTTACATTTTTCCATTGACGTTTTTGCATTGAGATTTGTTGGCGAGTATGTCCGCACTTTGATGAACTAACAGTGCTAATATTTAAAGGCAGTAATAAACACTTTGACAAGCATTTGAGCATGCGGATGTTATTACGATTTTCTGCCGTCACCAGCATTTTCCACAAACAGAAATTTAAAAGATTACTTGAAAACCTGAAATTGTACGAAAGAAAAAGAATGTCTATTTAGAATTCAATAGTAACCACGTCATATATTAGAACAAGGTGTTCTCAATTTTCAATATTTCACTAGTTTTTGGGCTAATGTCGTAAGAATCTGTACAGAAAAGTCTTAATTTTGACCAATCATCATGGCTCAAGTCGTATGGGCTTGATTTGAATTTTTAAGAAGAGATTCATGCCGTTGTCTTATAATAGAATAACGGCTTAATTTAATTTACAAACATATACGTTATTTTCTAGGAGAAAGATAATAGTTTATTAAACCATAAATTCATGTCATTTATCCCGTTATTGACACCGAGTATTCGACTTAATTTGTGTCATTTCACAATATTCCTTTATTTATTTTTCGTCCTTTGAATTTACCTTGGTTGACGCTCATGGATACTATTGGCAGTGATTCTTTTTCCAATTATCCATTAAAGCAAACCAAAACAGTCTCTATATTTACTATAGTTTGCCCAAAGACAAATAATTCCCACTTAAATTGTGTATTAATAAATTAAGCATAACTATATTAAATTGCATAATTAAATTCAGGATTGACTTTGGAACTTTTAAATTAAATTGTATAATTAAAAATGGGCGAATTAAAAATACAGCGTCATACATACATTGTAGTTGCCATTGTATGTAGTTTCTCATGTTTTCTGCCCACGTTCGAATCCCACATAGTGAGCATGAGAAAAATCGTGATTCTTGTTATAAAAATTGTAAATGTTTTGTCGAAGTCTGTATATAACTATTGGAGATATGGGCAATAAATAAAAACACTGTGTTTTAAAAATCTGTGTTTAGAATTTAGTAGGAATAATCCCGTATTAAAATTTTAATCGGAAATTACCCAATGTCCGTATTCGTTTTTGGATCTCAAAACTAGAATATCTTGAGAATTAGAGTTAAATTCTCGACAACATCCAAAACTTTTGCTAAGTTTAATTCGAACGTGGGCATGGTAAACGAAAATGGTAATGGTTTGATATGGCGCTGTATTTGTAATTCGCCCAAATTTTTAATTAAGCAATCTTCTTGGACAACAACAGTCTTCCTGCGGATGTCACCTGCTTCATTAATTTTCGTCCTTTCATTGTTTGATTATTCAATTATTTTAAATGTGCAGTAAATATTTTTTTAATTACATAAATACACAGTCAACACTATTTATTAGCGTTGTGAAATATGTAATTTTTAATTTAATCCATCGACAAATATTTATGTTTCTCCTGGAAAATATCATTTTCGTTTGTAAATGAAAATAATCCGTTATTTTATTACGACTTGAGCCGTGATTATTGGTCAAAATTAAGACTTCTGTATACATTCTTACGTCATAAGTCAACACCTAGGGAAATATTGCAATTCGAGAACATGTTGTTTGAATATGTGACCTGGTTACTTTTTATTTCTAAATAGACATTCTTTTACTTCCGGACAATTACAATTTTTGAATTAAAAGTTTAATTTCTGTTTGTGGAAAATGCTGGAAACGGAAGAAAATCTGAACAACATCCGCACGTTAAAATGCATGCCAAAGTGCTCATTACTGCTTTTAAATATTAGCACTGTTAGTTAGTACCCGGAGTGTTTCGTTTTGTCTTGTTTCGTTTTAGTTCGTTTCAACAAAAATTCAGTTCCGTTTCAAGTTTACATAAAACGAACATTTCATTTCAGGCGCTGAACGGAACACTAAATATGAAACGTTTCAACCGTTTCAAAGCAAAAGCTTGAAAAATGTGTCTAATATTTATGTAAATCTAGTAGTTGTTGTTATTCTACATAAATTTATTATTTCAAATTGTCTACACTGTTGTGCCGTTAAAATTCAAATTTTATATTAAATTAGAGTTTCCTTCGATACACTTTATCCTGTTTACTTGATTGGCCAGGGTGCCTGAAAAAACAAATGCTTGAAGCGCACTTTCTTTTAATATAATAGTAAACAATCATAATTAGTCACAGGATAATTGCAAACAGTATCCATTAGCGTCAAACAGTGTAAATTGAAAACAAATGAACGAATAAAAATAAAATGTATTATTAAAAATAATTATAAACATTAAAATTAATAAAAACATGTTGTAAAGTTAAATGACGTCAAATACTCTGTTCCAATTACTCGATGAATGTCTTATGAATTTTTAAACGGTGTTCTGGTGTGCTCATCAGAGTGTGTTCATCATGTGGTGTGTTCATCAGAGTGTGTTTCCCTCAATTACGTACATCTAGTTTCTAACTTCAATCATGAATATATGTTGCAACCTTGTAGGCACTGTTGGCATAATTACATTTTTTTAAAATTTGTGGTAAGTATTTGTTTAATCACATAAATACACAGTCAACTATTATTTATTAGCTTTGTGAAAATGTAATGTTAAATTTGTATCCATCAAGCAAATATTTAACTTTTTCATAGAAAATCAAGTACATATTTGTAATTTAAATTTTTCATTTTTCTAATATTTGATACTTATATAAATACGTATTAAATTTGTATTCCTACCGCTAGGATTATATGTAATATACATAAAAATTGCTTTACCCGGAAATAAAATTAAATAAAATTATGTATTTCCGTTGTAGAAGCTATGGTGCAATTTCTAATACCATACACTTTAAGTAGAGTTATGATATTCAATTCCATCTTGTACATTGACTAAAGATAATTTATTAGGTATTGTAGTTGTGTAGCAGTAGCAGTATTTCAGTTAATTCCCTAAAACTAGCCAATTACGGAATATTTCAAGCTTTATCATTATTTCAGTACTGTTTTCTGGCAATTACCGCCATGGTGAAACCACTTACGATTAGGTATTTAGACTTTCTGCACCCCTGTTTGAATACAAGCAAAGTTACCCAAAACCTTGTTTGTGCTTCAAGAGTTTAATTTGGATACAAACTAATAGTTTTTGACGATTTTTTGAACAAAATAAATTATAATGAAAATGTCAAGTAGCGCTAGAGACAAATTAATACGACAGGGTAAGTGACTTGCATTTTTCAGGCAACAAATAATTAACGCGAACGAACAAGTTATTCATACACAAATGTCGCCTCTACAAGCGTAGATTAGTTGATACAAGCAGACTTCCCAGATGATAAATAACAAAATGCAGGTAAATCAGCGTGGATTCTTGTTCCAGAAGCCTGAACGACCCCACCATGATGCCAAACGGGGGAACAGATCGCACATGTCTGGATAATTCTCGGTTTGCTAGCTTTGTTGAACAGTTGAGACGAGCAAGGTTTAGGAGAATTTTGACGGATTTGATGATTTCAGGGATATTGAAGGCTTTCTCATAGAACAATCCAAAAGTGAGAATACCATCTACGAAAGCGACTACTGATATGATCCTCGCAAAGTGTTGAGATGCAAAGTATCGAATGGCACCATATCCTCCGAATATTCCCACATTTATGCAAACTAGTTTTATAATAAAAATGATTGTTCCATTACTTTGGTTGAAGAATTTGACAAAGAGTTGCATTTGACGCAGTTCAAAGAGAAGATGTGAGACATTTCGTAGGTGGTCAATTTTCCTTCTGAAAAATTATATTGACTGTAAATGGTGATTCCCTTGGTATTTTATTTGAAATCCCGGCAAATAAATTATGGCAATTATTTATGAAAAAACATGAATGATCTTAATTAAAATTGATAATTTATAATAGTATTACCGCTCTTTCAATATTTTCCCTGCAAGGAGGCGTGTTTGCTTCAACGCCGAACTAATCATTTCCAGGACAAGTGAATGAATGAGATACACTATTGATCCACCAGAAATGATGACGCTCATGTTGACGGCATCAAGGAAGCACAAAATAATGAGGAAGGACCAATGACGAGAATGTTGTGGAATCAGAGAGGGCAACGCATATGGCTCGTTGTAGCTCCATGCTTGAAATGATATTAGAATTATCCACGTGATGAAGTGGACGAGCCATAAGTATTTAGCCACCAGATCCTGCTTGCTCAGGCATCTCATGCTTCTCGGTGTCTTGTCTAAAAATTATAATCAAAATAAATAATTACATGCTAATTAGTGTCATGCAATCAATATGTACATTTTAAGAATTTAAGAATGTATTTGTAAGAACAAATTCTGTTTGTTTGGAGTTTTATGTTTGTTTTGTATTTCTTTTAGAATTATCACCGGGCATGCTGGAACAGATTGTGTTAAAGATCATAACGGTGTATTCCGGTCGTTTGAATAAAATCAAGTAAATCCAGAGAAGAACAACCAAGCCCGGCATGATCATTAAAACATGGATGGGCACGTTATACAAACACGTTCTACTATGGCGTTGGAGGGACCACAATAAACGGGAAATAAGAAGCGCAGTGTGAGCGCAACTATAACCAACAAGACATTTGTAAGTTATATTTTTCCAATGATCTGGTTGAATTGAAATTTGGTGACGGTTGTGTTTGCACTTTGATGAACGAACAGTGCTAATGTTCAACGGCAGTAATAAACACTTTGACATGCATTTGAGCATGCGGATATTCTTCTGATTTTCTTTCTCAGTCAGCATCTTCCACAAACAGAATTTTGAAAGTTTTGTTGAACAAATGAAGGAAATACAAAGTTTATTTATAATTAAAATGTTACGTCATAATTTATTACGAGTTATTCTCGAGTTGCAATATTCTACTTTTTTGGCTTCTAACGAAGGAGTCTACACAGCAAAATTTGACTAATCATCCTTGCTCAAGACATAACGGTTTGAATGCAATTTTTGAATAACTAGTGATTGAAAATATATCTGGAACTTTAGCAAACATTTAGTCCCGATGCCGGAATTGAATTTCGTAATTATAATGGAGTTGAGACAAACGCTCATCAAGATTAAACTATAAGTACCAGATAATGTTAAGTATTCATTCCCGTGCCATATGATGGAAGATATAATTATTTAAATTACAAATCTTTACTTGATTTTTTAAGAAATATAAAATTACCATTTAAACGAAAATAATGATAAAGCTTGAGACAAACTTACCGTAATTGACCAGTTCCTGTGAATTAACTGAAATACCCTACACTACTGTATTACTTATTAAATTATGTGTAGTCAGTGTACAAGATGGAATGGAATTCAATATAGCTCTACTTCAAAGTGTTGTTCACGGTATTAGAAATTGCTGGATATCTTTTGCAACGGATGTATGCAATTTTATTTTTCCAGCTTTTATTTCCGAATACATCAATTTTAACACATATTATAATATAATCATGTTCGAGCGCGGTAGGAGTTCAAATAATAGAAAAGCATCCTTCTCTTTGGCTGTAATTAACAGAAATGTAAACGTTTAATTGAAAAGTAGAAATTGTACGAAAAAAAAGAAAGTCTAGTTATAAGTAAAAAGTAACCACGTAATGTATTAAAACAAGGTATTCTCAAATTGGAATATTTCACCAGTTTTTTGGCTAATGACAATGACGTAAGAATCTGTACAGAAAAGTCTTAATTTTGACCTATTATCACGGCACAAGTCGTATGGGTTTGAAGTGAATTTTTAAGAAGGGATTCATGCCGTTGTCTTATAATAGAATAACGGATTAATTTAATTCACACGTAATATCTAAATAGGTCATTTCGTTATGCAAATTGCATTCCTATCAAGTAGACTATGAAAATTTACACATCATGGACGACGAAAATCATTTTATAACGTTTCGTTCACTGTTTGAGCATGCGTAGACGCAGCATATTCGTTTTGACATTGCATAAACCGTTTATTAAAAATATTCTTGACCTGCCTGTTTGTTATGTAAAATTGTTAATCATTTAAAAAACTGAAAAACTAAAATAACGTCCAATGAAATGTGAGCGGTCCTCCGACAGCCGCGGGGTTAGAGCACCTGCAACAAGCAGCAGCAGTTTGCATTAAAAATTGCTGGCTCGCCCCAGAATAGATGGCGGACCCCAATTGGGAAAGGGAGAGCAAAGTCGAGAATCTGAAGGTTGCACTCAAGAAGATAGTGAACCACGGGCCAGTATGTAGATATGACGAATATGGATGGGACTGTGTTAAGACGGAGAGACAACAAATAAACCCCAATCTGCATATCTTCCTGGACATTCCATTCAGACTGAGCGTTCTATACACCTTTCAAATCCTCTCAATTCTCTCTCCCCATCTCGACCGAATGGAGGCCGGTTATGCCACCGTGCAATCTGGTTTCGCGTTGGGATGACGCGGTTAATAAGTAGCATTCCCACTTGTATACAGTGTACTCTGTGATTGTAACTGTGCGCACCATGGGTAAGTCCCGAGTGCTTATTTGTCCGTAGATTGGCTACGAAAAAAAACGTCCAATAAAACTTGTGTGGTGTAGTTTTAACTCTTTAAATAGGGGATTTCTCTATTGTAACCTTTCCCTATAGTAACAAAAACGCAGATCAAGCATTCAGCTCTCTCTATAGTAGCATACACGCCAGAATTATTAATAAAATTGTAATGTCAGTATACACAAAACAAAATCTAAGCGAAAGAAATAAACTTTATTTCGTTGATACCGCTATGGTATTTACTTTACCACACAGTGCGCAATTGACTTATGTTATACAATATTAAATCAATTACATTTGAAAAATTGAAATTAATTTTACACATTCAGTCTAAAAGATTTTATTAAAAATACGCACCGCGAGAAGAGCGAACCTTAGCGTTACGGCCCCTGTGCCGAACGCAGACGATTTTTATGCTCACGCCGGGCTTGGTCGCTCTTCCCTGGATTAACAAGTCACATATCCTGACGTAGTAATTTTGAATAGAGCGACTCCACATTACAAACGTTGTAGAATATTAATAAGAATGAATACATTTTGCTCTATTGTTTCCATTCGCAATTATTTTGTCGGTTTTATTTTCATCTTTTGAACTTATTGACAACCAATTAAATATGTGTGATTGGTCTTCGAGCCACCCACTTTTTGATTCCCGGCGAATTGAAAATCGCAATCTGATGAGATCGGATTGCTGGATAATCATTGAGCAACTCTGGGATATAAATCAGAACGGTTTGGACATTCGCGGCCACGACAAAATCCGCGTAGGAAATCTTCTCCCCCATTAAAAAATCCCCACTGCTTGCTTGTAAAATGGCATTGAATTTTTCCAAGTAAAATGGGAAATGCTTAGTTGCTAGTCCCATTCTGAGTTCTTCTTTTTTCTCAGCGTCCTTTTCTTGAACGTAAGGCATTAAAACTGTTTCAAAATCAAGACGGAATATGCACTAATTGTCAAGTATCTTATGTATTACGCATGCAGATTAATTATTGGAATGCTGTAAATGCTGGATTATTTAAATTGAAAATGGTTTTAAAATATTTTCAAATCATTTTGTAAATCTGTTTTACCATCAAGAAGATCCCGAATAGCGCCGACATACTCATCAATCCTCGCGGCCTCCTTGTCATTTGATCCGTAGTAACCATGTTTTTTAGCCAAATACTTCAAAATCGCAAGACTCTGCGACAACTTGAAATCACCGTCAACCAGGATTGGCAATCTTCCCCACTGTGTTACTGTTGTGTGAATAAACAATTTAGTTCAAATGATCAGAAATTTTTAATTACTTTAAATGGAATTATTAAATTAATATAGGTAATTAAAATATTGTAGTAAATAATAACTTTAATATCGATATTATTTTATTTATTAACAAAATATTGTATTCTATTCAAATAAAAATAATATTCTATAATCAATGTATTTACGAACTTTCTTTTAACGTCGACCAATCCGTTGATTCCACTCGATTATCAATAAATTCAATATTTGCATGAGCCAACAGCAGCCTAATCGGCTCTGCCAAAGCTTTAACGTTAAAGTACGTTAAAATGTATTGTGGGGGCATTTTAATCAAATAATTCAAAATTTGATTCAAGCAGAAATAATTTAGTCCTAAGAACAAATCTGTATAGCAAATGAACTGAAATGTAATAACTAACACTTTTCTGCACTTCATTAACCTTCCCTAACTTATCTCTTCACTGATTTCGCTAATCTGAATTGTTAGCTAATCACATTTAAGTGTATTGTTTACTCAGTTAATGTACGCAAATATTGACATGCACACTTTTCAATATTGTTGTATTTGTATGTAATAGTAAGTTAATAAGCATAATATTTTATTGACGTAGGGTTAATGCTAATTTATATCAATTATTATTAGTGATAACAATTTTTTCCATTATATACATTATCCTTAGGTGACATTTTAGAATATTTGCCACTTTATACATAATAATTATCTTCTTGTATATATTTTAATTTCCAGTTTTTTCTTATATATGTTAACATACATGTTAACACGTTCTCCTTATGGTAAAATATGCAATTAAAAATCATTAGTAAACGCATTTTTAAACATGAGCGCGTCCAATGTAAATTGATAATATTACAAAATACAACATTATACATATAATAATTTTAAAGAGGAAAAATAATTGGTCTAAAAATATTTAGAACACCATTTTTGCACCATTTTATATTTTGATTAAAAAATATAATGCATTTGCTTTTGATTACATAATTCATGTCGAGGTTCTCAAAATTACGATTTAACGATTACAAGATACACAATGAGGGCAATCGTCGCAAGAACACAAATGGCGCCAAAAATCCCAAGGATGATGAAGCAAATTTTCCTTTTCCTCGGGTCTCGCCTTAATTCTAATTCCAGCGGCCCCACACGACGGTAGACGCCGAGTGGCCCAGGCTCTATCGCATAGTCCATGCCGAATTGCCGATATCGAAATTGATTAGGCGGCTGCTGCGGTGCCGGCTGCTGGTAGACGATTACCGTTCGTGGGGGTTCTGCATTATCGGCAGGGATATTGGCTTGGGGTTCCGCGGACTGCTGCGGAACTTCTCCGGGAGAGGTCACTGTTTTTGAACTGGAGTAGTTCATACTGCCTTCTCGTCTTGACTTCGTCATTTTCCTCTCGAATTTGTACGCGCGAGTTTTGAATTATTATGATGAGTTGCAATAAATTTGGTTGAGATCAATTTCGCACATAATTCCTAAAGTTCAGATAAAATAAAATAATTAATACATTAATTACTCCTACAATTTATTTGGAGATTCTGTAATACTAGTCCTTTAATCCCATATTAACATACAAATTACACATAGATTCTCAGTATTTGTAAATAACAAATTGTAATGAAGACAGACTTTAAGCGAGATCGAGAGAGGAGAGCAAAGTAAAATGTAAAAAAAATCAGAACTTTTTGCGTAAAAAAAGCTGAAAAATGACTGAAAGAGCTGAAAAATAGAAAAAAACAAAGGAAGAAGGGAATAAATTCATGAGTTAAATTTGTTTAAGATTTTAAAAAGTTAAATATTCTTTGCAAAAATTTCTGAAAGAAAAATAGATAAATTTCAAAATGTATTGATGTTCATTGATGTATCAACAAAGTGTTCTTATTTGATTTCTCTGGAAATGGAGACCTCAACGTTTTATAAAATTAAAAGTGTATTAAAACGAGTAGAATGACCATGTTGATAGTTCTGCGGGGGAATGGAAGCGGTCGTGAAAATTAATTAATTACCGGAGCCGAAACACGATAACAATGTAAATTCTCCACCCTGCGGGTAAATAATGAAGCCAATTTGGTTGCAAAGGCTGAGGCCACTTTAATAGACCTAATAAATTCTATTCTATTATATTCTATAATGAAGCCAATCAAGTGCTTTAATGTAATAATTATGAAACTGTGCAAATCTATTGTACCATTATTTGCATAATCGGAACTATAATGTCTAAACGCCAGACCGCAACAGGAAGCAATCTCCGTTGCTGTTTTTTAGGCATCACAAAATCAATGTTTACAAATTACCTAATTGAAAATATCGGCGGTGGAGATGCAAAGTGGACTATCTCCATATGTGCGTCTCTAGCTATGCAAAGTGAGGCATTCACCATCATTTGAAGTGCAATGTATATGGGATAACTCCACTAAATAATTGACAATTGCTTTGCAGTTGAAATTTTAAATACGAAAGCTCCCGCCGTTTTGACCAGTTTTTAATGCAATTTAAACGGCAGGATATCCCATATCTTTGCACTGAATTCTTTCGATTGATGGATACCTCATTTTGCATATTTAGATTCACAAATGGAGATAGCCCATTTTGCATCTCCATCGACAATATGTGGAATGTTTTCTTTCCGGTCAAGCAAAATTATTGAAAAGGCAAACACATGGAGAGGTCATTGTCCTCATAATAGTTTATAAATAATTACATAATATACATATCGTCGGACAAAAAGAAAAGGAGCTTATATATAATTTTGATACAATAGGAAAAGAAGCTTACAATAAAATATTTGTGTTTACGGAGCTTCGGGCTCCGGAACATGGGGAAAATAAGCTTCTTTTTATTCTGATGAAAGGAAATGCCCTATTTTCATATTGACCCAAAAAAATCCTTTAAGCTCCTTTTGTAGCTGGTCCGACGATATGTACATAAAATTATAATGGATTTGCTTTTAATGCTTTTTTAAAATTACGTATGCTCCTTGCCCGTCTCTTGAATTTCGAAATAGTAACTTTCTCTCAAGGAATTGTCAACCAAGAAAAAGGAAATGTGAGTAGAACAATTTACGCAGGTGTATTCGAATTTAAATGAAAATATCGTTCATAAACAGTCGGAGCTCTTTACTACCGTGCCGGATGCAGCTCCTCCTGATAAATTGCTACTTGTCATTTGCACACGCTGCCCGTACAATAGGTGTAATTACATGCAGACTGCTCCTCCTTGGGAATTTTAATTAAGACATCACATGACTCAAGGAGTCAGAATCAGAATGAATGCATCATCCGCTCTCTGTAATTTTCTGGAGCCGAAGATTAATTTGTCTGTATGTTTACACCCCGGCACAGGCACTGACGTCTTGACGAGACGGAACTATAGTTATGCCTACTAATATCAATGATTTCCAGGAGCAGCAGCAAGGAGCTCAAGTGCACGCCGACAAACATTCCCAGGTTTCTACGTCGAATGTCAAAAAATAGCAATTAACCTTGAGCGTCCCAGTGCATGACATTTGTATTGATAAATGACGGGCGATATAAAACACACGTGCGGGGATAAATTACTCGGGCGTACATATATGTTTAGGGAAGATGCTTATGAATTTATATATGTATATACGTATTATTTGAATAGAGCATACCTGTACATCTACGGAACATATAGGAAATCATCAAGGGTGCATTTAGCAGGAAATGATTTATTTGGAGAAAGTTGGTGAAATACGGAATACGTGTGTGTACATGTATACACTGTGAACATAACCTACATAAAGTGATTACAATTCCAGGAGACTTCTCCCCATTCCAGGAACAATACTCAAACAATGGAAATTAATCAGACATGAAATTAAGCCCCATTAAAAACATTTCTTCCTATATAGCTAGACGATTCCGCGCGTTTTCATATTACTCAAATATATGTACGTCAGTATGTATATAGTTACCTATTATAGGTATGTATGTAATGTAATGTGCTGTCATAATGATAAACATTTTGACACGCAGTTTTTCTTGTCTTTCTTTACTTTGACGTTTCTCAGACAGAAAGAAATACTTCATTTGGTATCAATTAAGTATTTACTATTGGGCACACATATACATACAAAGAAACAATTTCACGCTTAGTTCAACTTAGTTGTATCAGCAAATTTCTCCAAGCATGAAATATATGTATGTAGGTGTGTAGATACTTTTTAGAATTTATTCTTATTTAAATAATTATTTACATCTAACACATTTAGACAAACAATTTGATTGTTTTTGGTGTTGCAGATTTTTCTCGGATTAATTCAACGTGCTGGATTTATAAAAAAATATTAATGAGTAGTCAACATTTTCATGCTACAACCGTTAATGTAGGGCTGTATTGTTGTTATTTTATTTCATGATTTTTTTATTTATTTATTTTTAATGAATATTTTATTTATTTTTAATGAATTTGGTATTTATTTATTTTTAATGAATATTTTATTTATTTTTAATGAATTTTGTATTTATTTATTTTTAATGAATATTTTATTTATTTATTTTTTATAAATATTTTAATTAATTTTTTGAATATTTTATTCATTTATTTTTTATAAATATTTTAATATATTTTTTGAATATTTTATTTATTTATTTTTTATAAATATTTTAATATATTTTTTGAATATTTTATTTATTTATTTTTCATAAATATTTTAATATATTTTTTGAATATTTTATGATTTAAAAATCGTGCCATTAATTTTTTATTTTTACAAAAAAATTACCTTCACATTAATCTGCTTGACTTGTAGTTTTCCTTTACAAAACCAAAACATTTTTGTATCCAAATCAAAACTTATTAATAGAAAGACATAACATGAGAAATAAAAAAAAGATAGACAAGAAAATTTCACAGATATTTTAATTTGAATAAAATTCTAATAATTAAAGAAGTAAGAAGAAAAAAATCAAAATTAACTAAAATTCGCATGGCAATGTCAAGAAACTTTGTTAATCAATTTCAATGGATATGATGTGTGAACTTCCCAATCTCTAAAAGTAAACAACTAAGTAAAACACAACAAGTATGTACATAAATGAAAACATACACGAAACATGTTTATTGAGCTTCAGGAGAGCGGAAGTGTCCTTGAAAATTAATTAATTACTGCATCAGATAGATCCAATTACTAATTTCTGCTTGGTCTCCTCCTCAGGCGTAATAAAATCACGTTTAGCACTACTTAATTTGAATTTCACACTGTGTTGTTGACATTTCAATATATCTATAATAATATTGGAACAATAATATACAATACGTATCTACCAATCTCAAATCTACTTTGAAAACAAAATTGACTTCAAAAGATTCAGAAATTCCTTCATACTTATCTATATGAAGCCAGAATTAACCCACGGTGCGGTAGAGTTGTTTACGACCCTACTTGAGATTTTAATTCCATATTTACCGCATTCGGAATTATTTCCGGGATTGGAATTGGAACTTACTATTGACTATAATGGTGTCAAGGTATTCTATATTTAATTTATATATCCCGGCTACTGGGTTAAAAATAATTAAACTAGAGATTTGGAATATTGATTGAGGAATAGTTGAAATAATATTATGGCACTTCGTATTTTTTATATTTATATGCATACATTTATATATACAAAGTTAACATTTTCGTAATAAAATTATGAAACAAACCAAGATTCCTATATGGAGAAAACCTATACGTATAGTTTTTATTACTAAAAATAGAAAATAGCACAATGGTTGTTGAGATAATGAAAAAGGTAGATAGTTGAATTAAGTTCATTGGCGGTCGATTGCTCAGGTGTGAATAGAAAGCAGGCATAAGCCACAATTTTTAGAAAAATGTTTTAGAAAATTAAAAAAAAACTTAAATTAGTTGTTTACGAACTCGTTTTCACTGATTTTTTATTATTCTCTGGGCTTTATTAATTCTTTCGTTTTATAATTCATTCCTATTTTCTATGTTTGTTTGTTAATTCATTTATTATTTTCGTTGTGTCTGTTTGCTATGAATTTTATTTTCGTTGTGTTTGTTTGCTATTAATTAATTTACTATTTTGCATTAAGAATCACAATTTAGGTTTAATTGAACATTCGAATATAATTGGCATGATTTATAAAACGGTAATTTCCACATCATCGACGACTGGTTTGTCGTTTGCTGAAACTTGACCCGACGGGATCCCGCTAGCCAAAAGCTCCACTTGCTGCTGAACGTTGATGCCGAAACTTTGAATCACTTTCTCACTTTTGATCATGGTCTTGTCAACGATGAACACAAACTTTTGCTGGTTGTTGGTGCCCCAAACTGCGACGAATATTCCTGCAAAAGCCAATGAAAAGTTTTTTGAAATTGCAGTTACAAATCGAAATACAGCTACATTAAATGGAAATATAGGATAATAATTATTTAATTAATTCTTGGAATTTAGCAACAAAATTAACATTAAATTTGTTGAATTTAACACATTGATCATAAATCATAAAGCTTAAACCACAGAAGTTGTAACAAATTAGTTTTAATTTATTAATAATTACATTATATTATTTTAAATATATAAAATCCTACCAATATTCAAACTCGGTCCAAGTCCAAAAAACAAATCCGTGACTTCACAGCCGTCAAAGAAATCAACTCCAGTTAACGCCGGAAAGACCGTGCAGCCGACGGAAACTCCTAATGGAAATAAATGAATTTTGTGGGAGAAGAATTTTCGAAAAACCACGGGAACATATTGAATTAAAGATCCCAGGAAATCTATTGCAAATGGAGTGGAAGACGTCCGGGCTTTAAGCAATTTCTTGTAGATTTCTTGCAGTCTTTCCTCAGCTGTGGAATTGCTACACGAGATTTTCGAGCAAGTTCCGTATCTGAAAATTAAAAAAATGCAGTAAATTAACATTTAAAAATTACAAAATATTTCTTATAGAGAGCTTATAAAGCAAGCGAGAAAATTCAAAACAACTTGTTTTATTAAAATTTCCAATTTAAATTAGAATGTGTTAAAATTCAAAAAAAAATATTTTTAACAATTTAAACTTACAAATGATTAACAAATTTATCCGGTCGATCAGGCTTGGGTAAAATAATAAAAGAAGCTAAATTTTTTGGCACATTTTCGTTATTATTCTCTAAAGTAGTTTGAAGGGCTCCATAAATTATAGAATAAATCACTGCGGCATAACTAACTTTATAATGATTTTTGATCGATTTAATTAATTCCACTTCAACGGATCCACTGATCCCACAACTCACTCCCTTAACCTTAGTAATTACCGGCGACCTCAACTGACTCCGGTCAAGTTCGTTTAAACACAGATCCGCGAGGTCATACGCGACTTTGAAAATCGTTGAGGACCATTCACGGAGTGATAATGATCTTTCATTTAAATTCCCAGTTGAACATTTCATGGGCGATTTGAATAAGGATCGAAGGAATAGCACAATACTATAAGCATCACAAATCACGTGATCAAGTCTAAGAATTAATACAGTTTTTGGCTCTAAATCTTTCGAATTTTTTGTATTTTTATAATTTAAAAATTCTACACTATTTTCAGGTTTGCTATTTGTAAATTTTGTATGTTTATTATTTTTATTGTTTAAATTCGGAGGGTTTTCACTGTTTAAATTCGACGAATTTCCACCATTTAAATTCGTCGACGTTATTGCATTTTTATTTTTAATATTTTTCAAATCGTCAATATTTATTGTTTCACTGTTTAAATTTGGATTTTCAATATTTAAATTTGAACTTTTTCCAGTGTCACAATTTAAAATCGTAGAATTTGTTTTTGACGAATTATTATTTTCTAAATTACTTTTGCAATGTAAACTTTTTGTGTGTCTCGCTAAACTTTTGTCATTAAAAATATTTGGAATTTTCCTATCAATTTCATAATTTAATTGTGAAGAACAGTTTGTACTTTTTTCCGTAGTAGATTCACAATTTAAAATTCCCGCGTCGTTTGTGGAATTTTCATTATTTACATTTCCCCCATTTTTTGTCATTTGATTTGAATCCTTGTAATTTCTAGAATTCAAATTACCCACAACAATAGGTTTTGTAGAATGTTTTGCATCCGCGTGGTTTGCAGAATGTTTTGAGACCGCGTGGTTCGTAGAATTTTTTGAGTCCACGTGGTTTGTAGAATTTTTTGAGTCCGCGTGGTTTGTAGAATTAAAGTTTCCCCCGTCCGTGGTAAAATTAAATTTATTTATGGACTCCCCCCCTCCCCCAGCATTTGTTTTGGAATTGAGACCATTCGGAGACTGCTCATGCGCGGAGAATGCACCAAAATTCTCCGCGCTCTTAAAATTTGAATTTCCCACGTAATTAGAAACGACTAGTAATTCCCAGGGACTCCGTCCAGGCCGCCATTGGACTTGAGACAATTTCCCAAAAACCCTTTGCAGGTCCTCCTCCGTGCAACATTCCGGGTTCAACCTCAATTCCCCGCCATAATCATAATCCCGGATATGATTCTCCACTCGGAAATCCTCATCCGTTTTCCAAAAGGGGTAGCCCAGAAAGGTCGTCCAGAATTGATGGAGTCTCTTGAAATAGGGCTGACCCGTTTTAAATTCAATATTTTGAATCCGCTCCCTGTACATTTGATGGAGGCGCTCGCTGGAGATCCGCCCTTTGGTAATGAGGACGGTGGTAATGTTGGTGACGGCACGCGTCCCATCGTACATCGCAAAAATGCTGTCTGAGCCGCCGACGAAATTCTCACAGTCTGGGCGCAGCAGAAGGGCCAACAGCCTCACGGCCGTCCTCACGGCAATGCAAAGGAAAATGAGCGGAAGGGACGCGAGGAAGATGAGGAGCAGGATTGTCATGAGGATTGAGGCGGACAACCGGTTCGGCAGTCCCAACATATTATATTGTTGTCGACAACTCTCCCTTTTTTTCTCTGTTTCTTCTTCTTATTATTATTATTACTGCCTTATATATATTAATTTATTATACCTATTACAAAATTTATATACCTTTCCCTCCTCCTGCTCTTACATAAACAATAATAATTGTATTTTTTCCTTCACTTTCCTTTTCATGTCTCTCCTCCGCACGTTATTCAAGCACATTTGAGACAAAAACTCTATGTATATAAGATTTAAGGGATTTCTAACGGCTCACGTAATTGGATTTTTTGGCTTTATAATTTTCCAATCTGAAATTCCTTGTATAATTTTTGTATACACTAGTTTTTCATTGCAAGTTTAAACGTGGAACACTTGTTGCTGTAATAATTCACAAATTACAAAGATTCCTGATTTCTGTTTTCCCGCGCTGTTCAACGTGAATATTCAATTTGACGCAATTTTTATTCTTTTTATTTTTCCTATTTGCAGTTTTATTAGTTTTAATTTTGACAGGTACAAAGTAATTTCGGAATATTTTTTTTTAAATTTTTCAGGGACGTAGTATATTTTAAATTTATATTTTTTACTATATTATTAATTTAAATTTTTTGTATCGTTCTAAAATTAATGGGATTTAGAAAAATAATATATTGTGGATGATAAAATTATATTTATAATAATTATTACTAAAACATTACAACTAAAAATAAATTCGCGTGTATTTTTCAGTTTAGCAAATTTGGAATCATTCGTAAGATTGCTGTTTATTTTTGTTTTGACTTGAATTATTATTGAATATAATTTAATGAATATAATTTTTTGAAGTTGAACTTTATACAGAAATTTGTTATTTACTTGAAATATTATAATTTTAACTTTAATTTAAAATAACTATTGCTGTTATCCAAATTATCTTTAATAAGTTTGGCAGGATTTAATTTATAAAATCATTACTGCCTGATTTGAACTGCAGCAATATAATTCGGATGATCCAATTAATTATTGACGGCATGGTTTTATTTTGAGTAAAAATTGAGATTAAAGCATAAAAGTTGTATAAATTATCATTGAAATTACAAATTAAAAGCAAATTTTGATAATTATTAAAATACAATTTCAAAACAAATTTTTGAAATTATGTAAAATACAATTTAAACCCGAATTTTAATAACCATTAAAATACGAAATTAAATCAAATATTATAATAATTATTGAAAATAAAATTTAAAGTCAAATACTAAGTAATAGATATTTAAAATAAAGTTTGATACAAGATTTTAGAGGGGATTAAAATAAATAATGAAATTTTATTTTTGACAGAATTTGATGAGAATCAACACAAAGATGGAAGTGCCCAAGAGGCCACGGCTTCTTTGACGCCCCTGCCTGTCGTCAGAAACTTGAGCTGCCGACTGAACAAAGTCCTGACTCTTCTGCCGCTTTTTGCTGATTCCGTCCATGCGATGCCAAGGAATATGATATTGTATAACCCACAATAATAAAAATCCGAAGGGCCACCACAGCAAGAATAATAAATAATAATAACTATAATAATAATAATAATAATATTACTATAAGAAAAATGAACGGACGCAAGAATTTTGCAAGGAGTTTCCACACACCAACGCGCTCCTATGGATGAGCTTTCCGACTGAATACAAATCTTCGTTTTTGTTGTTGCTCATATACGTTTAACAACAAGCCTAACTAATCAAGATGAACATCTGCAGTAAAAAATAGAAAGGGAGAAGGATTGTGTTTGAAGGGAGGGTAATGGCTTTAATATAATATATATAAAATATAGAAGTATTCTTATATAATGCGTATTTGTAAATGGACGCGTGATTTTTATTTATCACTCTTTTATTCCTCATTTCATACTTTTACATTTATTTATTCCTCCATTTCTTATGGGCACAGAAACGTGTAAAAACAATTGTTGTCACTTGGTCAACCTATCTAGAAAATTTATTTGCAAATTTATTCGCACGAAGTGGATAACGGGAAGCATTGCGTAATGTACACATACGTAAATAGTACGTATGTGTGCTAAATATATACATATGCACTTTTGTTTTCTTTTTTTTTTTGCACGTTTTCACAGCTTGAAAAATGGCAATATTTATATTTCCATCAGATACTTTGGGAATGCATATGCCGATTTATTGGCAAAAATTCAAAATATGCAGAGGATTTCTTTAGGTTATAACATCAGATTTATGCATTTAATTTGTTCAATAAATGTGTTTTCATCTAATAATTTTAAAATTTTATTTTATGAATTTTTAATTTTTTTAAAATAAATATTAAACTTATTAAATATTTTTAAATTTTATTAAATGACTTGAAATTTTAAATTCTATTTAATTATTATTTACTTTATTTAATGGATTTTAAACTTTACTTAATTTTATTAAATGGGAGATTTTTATTAAATTTGAGAATTTTATTAAATTTGAGAATTTTATTAAATTTGAGAATTTTATTAAATTTGAGAATTTTATTAAGTTTGAAAATTTTGCTTACTTAATTCAGAAGTTCACTAAATTAATCAAAAATTTAATAAAGCAGAAAAATTGAATTTGCATGGAAAATTCCCAAAATATTTTATATTGTTTAGCCATGCCATAAATTTATCATTTTTGATCTGTAATAATTCTCCAATGAAATTCTCTATCATGAGCAGCATAATTATTTAAATTAATTACTAAAATTTCCAAACCTGGCAACTTACCTGCTCCTCATTTACATGGATAATTTAATAAGATTACATATTTACTTATGCATTTTTGTACTCTCTTGTTTACCCATTGAGAAATATTTCCTAACGGCAATTTAAATCAAAGAAAAATTCCAAGCAATAAGCCAAAAAAAAATTGTTTACAAAAAGAAAAATTCAGAGGAATGACACATGCTCAGGTGAAACAAAAAAAATTTCACTTCTTGTTGCAACAATGAATCGATTACGGCTTCTTATTCATATTCATAAAAAAATGAATTTTAAATTCTGAGCACATTGGGCCGCGTCTGCTCGGTAATAATTATATTATTATTATTACATAGTACACATTACATATGTTATCCTACGTATAGTACAGATGATAACAATCGTTATAAAAGGGAGAAATTATATTTTGTTTGCGTAGTACTTTCCAAGTTATTACATATGCACACAAAATAGAGACAGAGTTAAAAATTTTGCAGAGGTAAAATACATCTTTCAAATGTGTATACCTCAGAGCAAAGTAAAGTATAAAACACTGAAAGATTGTGAAACTTTTACATGTTAAAGGCCCCTTGTTACAGATCGCCATGTTAATGTTGTTGTTGTTGTGCTGCTCGCGCAAAAATGTAGACCACGATTTTTTTGTGTAAAATATTAGCAATGACTAGTCTTATGTTCTTGTGTAATTTGACGAAAGGGGAGGTATGATTTACTATTCGAATCAAACCTTTGTTGCCACCACAAGTTCAGCAGCCTTGCATTTATAAAGTCAATGCGCTACAACGTTACATACATACTAATTTTTCTATTATCATTACATTCAATTCTTCTGACTGAAGTGAAAATGTCCTGAGAGAATTCTGATTGATGTTCCTTTTCTGTAGTTTTCAGACAGGCGTTTTGCAAGTTGACATATGTATACACATTGTCTCAGTAATAAGTTAAATTAGCGATTAATTATTAATGTTTAAGCGATATTACGTATTATTTAATTGTTTTTTGACGATTTATGCTTCACTGAAGTTAATTTATTATTTATTTATTATTTATTTATTATTTATTTATTATTTATTTATTATTTATTTATTATTTATTTAT
>JAQGAK010002403.1:0-20586 GCA_034696945.1 Lipothrix lubbocki
CTATCGCAGTCTTTGAAGTTCGTAAAATTTTCCAGCAAGTCGGGACACTAATGGAATTTTAAAGTAAACTAGAGACTCATAAACAACTTAATCAAGCGTATAAATTCAACGCCCACGTTCCTCGCCACGTTTAAATTTCTCGTTCCTTTTAATGGCTCTCAAAAACTGTCTCCGTCGTTTACATATCTACGTATCACAATCTCCACGTCGCACAAAGCGTTTGAATTGTAACGTTTATGTATAATTTAGGGCGTACCGACCTACTTTCGAAAGTAACATGAATACGACAACCCCTTTGTTATACTATCCTCATTATGTTTTACCAGTTCAACAACATTGTACTGATGGTTATTAACTCCAACAACTGAACAAAAATTGTGGGTCCATGACAACGTTTTTGGAAATTTCTTGGACAGAGCCAATTTTGAAATTTTGACATCATTTGCATTTATTTCGCTATCCCAACCCATCAAAAATGATTAGCAGAGAAGCTGGAATCGTTTACAGATATTACGCCAACTTCGCTCATTTCATTGGGAATTATTGGTTTCACTGCGGTTCAAGAAATGGGTATAATCAATTAACTACAGAACGCGGGCCAATCCGGAGTGCGTTATATTACTTGTACTTGGTTGTCGGGGGTCTGCGCGTGCTTGCGTTCTTAAATCATGCGCACGATCAAACATCAATCGTAGCTCAATTGCCGGATGTAATTGTTGCTTTATTCTTTTTTGCTGACGCCTATCAACGAATTTTTTATCGCTTCAATGACAAGGATTTCGCTGTGGCGCTGAACAAAATCTTCACTGGGAACAAAGAATTGACAGGTATTTTAGTTTATCTTTCAAATAAACCAAAAATTTATGGCTATTTAGGACAATCATTTAAAATTCATTAAAACTTCAAATTTTGTTATTTATTTTATACTAGAATTTATAAAACCTATGTTGTTTGAATATTATTATAATAATTATTTGTTGAATATTTGTTACAATAATAACATTTGACGTTCACAAAAATAAGTTTCATGGTTAATAAATGCCGTCAAAAAATTTCATATTATACTTGGGTTTCAAAAAGACCGATATATCGTCGACGGTAAACACTATTCCGCCATTTCATCCGCGCCGGCTGAAACTATTCTAACGTGGAAAACCCAGTTGAACAAGACGTTGGCAAAATTGAGGACTCGCATTAACTTGAGTATTCATTCACCGGATGTATTACTTCTTGGATACTTGGTTTGTATCGCCGGTAGCGTTCACGTGGTCCCATTCATCTACGTCTGGGGTCCAGCTTTTGACAATTATTTGACTAATTCGCGGTATTTCCAACATTACTTACCCGAAAACAGCGCTGCTTACATTCGAGTTCTAGTGGCTGGCGTAGAATTCTGGCAAGTATTTGTATTCTACCAAGCAATGGGTCTATACTTAGTCCAACTTTCCTTCTTCTCATATTTTGTGCGCTTTTGGTCCACGGAAATGACGTAAGTCTCTGTATTTGTATTGGAGACTTTCCCTATAAAGAGAAGTAATGATATCTGAAACCGTACCTTGTATTTCCTTATATCTTTAATTAATTAATTTAATAGATATTTATTAACATTAACCTTGCGTTTTATCCGCAGAACTTCCAAATATACGACGTTGACAACGTGGGAACAACGCGTGAAGGTGTACAAATCCTTGCAAGTCTTGATGACCTACATAAATAATTTATTTTCCTGGTACGTCCTAATGTATTTGGCAGGCGGAACAATCTTCATTATTCTCTCAAATTGGGTGGCCATCACACAGTTTCAAACTTTGGAGTGGTACATTTACATTGTATTTGTAGCATTTTCGTCCACTTGTATTGTTGGTGCGTGTTTCCTCTTCACTGTCACGAGCAGTGTTTCTTCAAACAGTTGGAAGTTTAGACAGGAATTCAAAGTTGCCAAAGGATCCACAGCATATGAACGGCGAGTTTTCGTCTCCCTCCAGGGGTTACATTGGTCACTCGTCTTCTTCCCGATCCAGAAATCAACCAGTGTCACATTCATGCAATTAGTATTGGACCAGACTGTGTCTGTCGTTTTAATTTAATGTGAATTCGCCTGTAATGGGAACTTTTTATAACGGCGTTACAGTAAAATGGCAAAGCTGCTGACCGTTAAAGTGGTCTGGTGTATATAATTATAATACATGAAAGTATGTAGATGCAAGAATAAGCATTTCAAGTATTTGCTTCAATTTAAAAAAAAAAAATTTGATGAATAATTAGTCTAATAATAAAAATGTCAATCAAAATATTGGGCTTAGACTAATAAAAATTCACTTGAGTTCAAGTCCACTCCATAACGATTTGTATGGCGCTGTTTACAGTAATTAAAATTATTTCAACAAGAACTTTAGATTAGATTATAATTTTATAATATTTTATTGGCTGACAACGTTTTTACTTTCACATCAAATTTTGACGGCCTGTTGTATTTCTAATTCTTCCAATTGTGCAGACATTAAAATGCGTCACAACGCTGTCAAGAGGACGCGCAGAACGGCTTTGGGCCCAGTTCCAATCATTTCCGCATGGAGGCCTCAATTTCCTAATTTCACACATTTTTCTGTTTTCCATGGGGCCCAAAATCATTCAAAAATGACAAACAAAAATTTACACACTATTATTCAGGGATGTATGCATAACTACGTTTGCTACATAATGGTTCTTGTGTTTTACTTTGCCCAAAGCCTTAATTTTTGTGAAATCATTCGTCCAGTCTGGACCCGCCAAGGCTTGAAATCCATCTCTATTTATGGAGAATGTTAGTGGAACTATAGCAATACCGAAATCATTGTAAGATTTCTGAAAGAAATGTCGAACTACTATGCGCATGCGCGTAAATCCGATATCGTAGGACAGTAATCCAATCGATGCAGTTTTCCTTTAAAAAATCAAGTGTTGTTACTGTTGCACGAAAGATTAATGTTAAATAAAGGTATTAAAAAAATTATTATTACTAAAATTTAAAAACTGGCAACATGTGCACCAATTATCAAAATTATCTCAATGTTGTTTAGATGTTCAGAAGGTAACACTTACGGATACGATTGGCCATAGTTATGAGTGCAAAACGGACGAATCTCACTGGGCAGAGCAATGTAAACCTCGTGGCCAGAATTAAAAACTTGAGGATTCCGAAATGTTGCAGATGTGTTATTTTCTATGTGCATTGTGTAATTGAATTTCAAAAATTATGCCAATATAGAAACGTAATGAGGGAGCAGCGGGAAAATTCAAAAGCAGGCGTAACAATAGTCAAATACTTGCTAAAAATGATGGCGCAGGCAAAAGTATGGGTGTTTGGGAATTCTTGTAACTCCGCAACGGTTGAATCAGACTCCTTTTGAAAGATTCTCCACGATAAAGGTTCGTAAATTTCACTACATTCAATACTTTGTAATTGTACAATTTTAGTTAAAATTGTCTGATTAACCGATTCCCGAAGCACCAAATTAATACCATCCGGTTCATCCATTGTATTAACAATTTCACTGAGATCTTGGCTTTTTTGGCTAAAAATAAAATTTGTATTAATAAAATAAATTTAACGGTTCAAATCATAGATTTTTTAAATTCGTAAAAGAAAAACAAATTAATAGTCTTACACTTTATCCGCTACAAGTTTCAACAGATTATAATCAATTTCATGCGTTTGGCTGCCGTTTGCATTGGTTGGGCTGTGTATTGAAAAAAATTTAGTTTTTTTCGGCAGAAGGAACACAAATTATCCCCAATTTAAAGAAATTCATTCTTGTCACCTGCTCTCGCAATATTTTTTCAGTGCTTCGAGTTTTTGGAAAAATCGGTTCCATTTTAAAATTTTATCCCACCTGAAAAATCGAATTTTTAATGATCACTGTAGTTTTGAGTTATTTTGTAATTTTTAGTTTCCTTTTCCTTATTTCAGACACGATTGTATTTAAATTACGCAAAAAAAGATTCCATTTCCTCAACTTTTCTTTTTAGTTTCGTGTTAAGCTTTGTCAGATTTTTCAATTCCAATTCAATCTTCATATTTCTTTTCGACAAAAAATTTGCCAAGAAAGAATTGCTAGCTCGAATTTCCACGTTGTGCATTCGAACATTCATGTTGAATTTTGCAATTAAGTTCTCCATTCTAGTTGCATGCAGAAACTCCTCACTGTAAAAAATATTTACGAACAAGTCATTCACCAGGACTCAAGAGCAATCCATTAAAATAATTTGGTAATTTTTTTAAATAAATCAATTTCACTAACACGCTTTTTGGATCGATTTTACCAGGTTTTGCATCATCTGCTTTCAAATAATTCCGCGGATGGTTGTTAAAAGTGTTGATTGATCCACCGCTTGTGTACCACAATTCCATTGCTTGGATCTGTTGATCAGTCAGAATTTGCAGCGGAATGACGTAATCCTGGAACTCGCGTCTGTCTATGTTAGGAAACCGAACCCAATTTAATGGCGCTGCAAGGACTTCTCTTAAATTTTCGGGAGAACTGAGCTTGCTATTATTTAATAATGCGTTCAACCCCCATCTGTATAAAAATAAATAACCTAACAAATATTTCAGCAACAAACAAATTTGAAATTCCGCGAAATAATTTAACCCACATACCTAATAACAGCATTCAAAACTTCGATTTCTAACTCGACCTGTAATTTATCTTGAATAAGGATTTCACCAAAATCCTCTAGTGACAGCTGCAGAAATTTATTTCCTCGGAAAATTGCTGCACCATTTCTGCACATGATATTCAATTATCAATTTTTTATTATCGTCGGAGAAACAGCAGAACGCATTAAAATATATAATAAATTCTGATTTTCATTTTGGTGCGTCCTTATGTTTCGCTGAGGACGCCCAATAAATTTAAATATAAATATTAATTTACTCCTGAATGCACTCCAAGGTTTTTTCGCGCAAAAACTCTCGAGCATAAAACATTGCAATAAAAATAATTCCAGACAATTTTCATCATCAAACACATTCTCTCTTATTTGAGCTTCCCGAAATACCGTCTCACAAACATCTCCAATGAAGCTGTTGAATCCGAACTGAGCTGCAGTTTGAATCAAGCAAACAGTGTCTGCCAAGGTTATGAATTTCCAGTTCATTTCTAAAATCACGCATTAAGAAGGAAATGAATTTTAACTTATTAAACACGAACGTAGCTGTAATTTGTTTTTTTAAATTGAAATATCCCAGCTAAAAGCTATAACGTTTATGTTTGTTTGATAATTAAATACCTCCAACATTGTTCGAAAGTGCGTTGGAAAAATTTTCGGAAATTTCACCGCTTCATTTAATTCACTCGCTTTTTCAATCGCCTTCTCCAAACGACGAGACGAGAGCTTAGCAAGACATTTGTTCACAACGAATTTCTTTTCACTTGGGCCAACAAGGATTACAATATTATTGGGGTTGTCAGCACGTCCTTCAAGCATTGCTCTTTTTATTATCGGTAGTCGAGCTTGAATTAATCTCTCTTTAGGACTGAACTCGGCCGGACGGGGTGCTGGTGAAAACATGATTGGTAATTTCAAAAGTGGTGTCGTTGATTTCGAAAATCGTAGTTATTATTGCAGTTGCAATAATAATGCAAATTGTATGTACAGTGGAACCTCGCTATAAGAGGCCTCCATATAAGAGAATTCTCTCTATAAGAGATCCTTTGGGCTCGCATGTCATACATGGTTATATGCATACGAGCCCTCCTTATAAGAGAGTTTCTATATAAGAGGCAGATTTTGGTGATTTATAGCGTTCTCTTATAGCGAGGTTCCAGTGTAATAGAATACAAGAAATGTAGAACTCTTTACATCAAAGTGTAGACGTTAATGCAACTCGTAAGTAATAAATGTAGGTAATACGTGAGCACTTATCTTTTTCAAGGTTGATGTAATCAGATAAATGATAAAAGTTTGTTGTGCAATTCGTACTGTCGTTTTAATTTCTAATAGAAACGTTTGATTGTGTCGGGTGCATCATACATTTTTGTCTGCAAATAATATACTATAGCATTATTAATTTGTTTATTGAAGACTCAATTTGTTTATAGTATTTACAATGATGAACTATTTCTATGATGAATTGTTGTATAATTTGTGCGACAAATTTCAGCTACAAAATCTAATGTATGAAATTTTTATCCAATACTTATTTAAATAATAATTATTACGCCTGCTAAATATTTTAACAATTGTATTACATGCGCATTCCCACTGACGAATACATTACTTAATCTTTGAAAAAACGGGTGGCTTGCACGATCATCATTACGATTAGAGGTAACATTCAGTCAAAAGGACTCGAAGAATAGCTTTCGGCCCAGCTCCGATTAATTCTACGTGTAGGCACAGATTTCCTAATTTTATACATTTTTCCTTCCCGATATGGCCCTGAAATAATTAAAACTGTTCTTAGAAGCGTTATCATGGAAATATGATTAGTAGTTTTGATTTGCTGATTAGTCATGATTTTGTCGTACCACGCATGAAGCCTTGATTTTGCTGGAATCATTCGTCCAGTCTTGGCCTGAAAAGGCAAAAAACCCTTCTTCGTTTTTCATTGAGAACGTTAAAGGAGCAATAGCAATGCCGAAATAATTGTAGTCTTGCTGAAAGCAATGTTGAACGACGATACGTGTAGTTCCGATACCATAGGATAATGCTCCTAACGTTATAAAACTCCTGCAAATACAAATAATGTTACTGTTAATATTTAAATTTGTTCACAATGCAAATATGAAAGTGTACCCAGTTTTACAAGAAGAAGAGAAGAGAATCCTTACGTTTGCCCATAGCTATGCGTACAATACGGCATAATATTACTTGGTAACGCATTGTACGCCTTGAAGTATGGATGGGAATATTGCAAGTTCCCAAGAATTCTGGAGGTGTTGTTCTCTAATTTAAGAAATGTCATCAGTTTACATGGTTTTTGTGCAATCCATTAGAACACATACAGTTTAAAAATTTTATAGTCTTACTGAAAACCACAGCACAGGCAAACTCATCCGTGTTCTCAAATTTCTGCAATTCCGTAACCGTTAAATCGGATTCCCTTTGAAAAATCTTCCACTCGAGATATTCGAAAAATTCAAGGCGTTTAGTGTTCTTTATTTCCACCATTTGAGTTTCAAACGTCTCATTAACTGACTCCAGTAGTCTCAAATCAATTCCTTCACGGGCATCAACATTAGCAAGAAGTCTTCCGAAGTCTTCGATGTTACGGCTGGAAAATAATGTGTGCCACGTGTATTTCATTTAATCATTTGTTTGAAATTATTGTACGAAAAAATGATGAAATCAGCGTTTACATTTTATCAGCCAAACTTTTCAACAGATTGTAATGACTTTCATTGTTTTGGTTCCCAGTTGTTATCTTTGGCCTGTAAATTGCAAAAAAAATTGTAATAATTCAAAACAATTGAATTTATAATAATAATTATGGCCCAATAAATTATTTGTAATTTTGATTTAGTTCATTTTTCTTTTTTGAATAATTATTCATAAAAAATAATTTGATAGGCACTTTAAATCGAAATTAAGTGTCACCTGCTATCGTAATATTGCTTAAATGCTTCAAGCCTCTGGCAAAATTTGTTTGCTTCCATTATTTTGTTCCACCTGCAAAACAAATTAATTGCTAACTAAATTTTAAATGTTAAAGTTGTAATTTAACATTTAAACATTTAAATGTTAAATTAAACAAATAACAATAAACAATAAAACATTTTAACTTTCAACATTGTTTGAATTACTTGGCAAATAAAAATTCCATCCGCTCAACTTTTCTTTCGAGTTCTGTGTTTTGATTTGTCAAATTGCGGGCTTGATTTTTCAACTCTTGTGTGTGAGTATCCGAATTCCGCGCATCATTTTTCAAACTGAGTACTTGCAATTCCAAATCATCGATTTGCCTTTTTGAACTGTTCAGAATTAAATTTATCATTGAATACATTTATTATATTGTGTTTAAGATTTATCATATTTTTTAATCATTTATTACTCTTCAAGTAAAGACTCCAGCCGCTTTACTTCATTCGGGAGTTGAATGCTCGCACCACGAGTTTTGATTTCCATATTATGAATTTTAATATTCATATTGAATTTTGCAAGTAAATTGTCCATTTTAGTTTCGTGAAGAAACTTCTCTCTGAAAATAATTTTATAATCAATTAATATTTGTCATTAATTCTGTTAATTATTTTAAAAATAAAATAATTCCACACGCATGCTTTGCGGATCTTGCACTGCTGCCCTTGAATCCATGACTTTTACATAATTGCGTGGACAATTGTTAAAAGCGTTGATTGTGCCACCATTCTTGTACCACAGTTTCAGAATATCAACCTGCTGATTAGAGAGAATTTGGAGCGGAAGAACAAAATCCCGGAACTCCCGTTCTTCCATATTGGGAAATCGGATCCAATTTAATGGCAATGCAAGCACGTTCCTTAGATTTTCGGGCGAACAGAGCTTGTCGTCATTCTTTAATGCGTTTATTCCCCATCTAATTTTAAAAAAATTTAACATTAACAATTTTTTTTCATATTATTTAACCCTTAATTTAATTTAATTTATTATTCCCTCACCTAATAAGTGCATTCAAAACTTCGACTTCAGATTCAATCTTCAATTTATTTTGAATCAGAATCTCTCCAAAATCCTCCAATGTCATCTGCACAAATTGATCTCGCCGGAAAATTTGTGAAGCGTTTCTGGAAAAATTATTGAATCCATAAAATTAATTTATTTACATAAATAAATTACAATTAAAAATTTATTTTAATTTACTCTAGAATATATTCCAATGCTTTCTGGTGCAAGCTCTCAAACCCCAAACTTTGGAACACAATTATTTCGAAACTTTCTTTATCATCAAATCCGTTTTCCTTAGTTTCAGCTTCCCGTAGCACGGACTCGCAGATTATTTCAATGAAGTCATGAAATCCGAATCGAGCTGAAGTTTCAATTAAGCGAATCGAATCTTGCAAGTTTGTGAACGTCCATTTCATTCCCAGAATAGCGGACTAAATAAATGAAAAATTAAAAACGAGGACACGGAAATGAAATAAAATTTGTATTATTACTAATGTAAATTAAATTCAAATAATGTAATAATATATTCCATCACACATATAAATAAATAGTAACTCTGCAATAATAATTTAATCAAAATTAAACACACCTCCAGTATTGCTTTAAAATGCTTTGGATGAATTTCCGGGAACCTTATTATTTCATTTGAATTACTCGCTTTTTTCATGGACTCGCTTTTTTCATGGAAAGTCGCGGAGAAGTCTCCAGGACTTCTCCGCGACTTTCATGGACTGCCGGTAGGGCTGTGATACGTCCCGGAATGGCCGGGACAGTCCCGGAATGAGGGGCAATGTCCTGTGTCCCGGACGGGGGTATTCCGGGACACGTAATGTCCCGGAAAAATGTCCACACGACAAAAAAATTATTTCGCGGGAATTAGAAGGAAACAAACTCATCGGGGTTTTCCAATTTTAATTAAAGTTTTGCCTAGCACGCATTCTTGGGTAAACAGAAAAAATCGTCGCTGCGCGATAGTTTATTGTTTGTAAGAAAGAGTGGCGCCGACGTCCGGGATAATTCCCCAGAGTGCAAATACTGTTTTCAGAAAAATAATACGCACATATATATTGACCTCAAAAATGTGTGCAAATATTTGGGGGTGATTCTGTCTGCCAAATGTATAATACAATTTGCATGTACAACATTTTAAAATATTTTGATTATTTAGTTATTTAAACAAAACTACTAACAAAATTAGTAACAAATCTTGGTTGCAATTTATCACTTTCACAAGATATCTTGCAAATATTAGTTGAATTTGCGGACAAGGTTACTTTAAATTCGTCCTAAACATTTTTAATTGTTGCAAAATCTTTTAAAAAGTACTATGAAAATTCTCAAACCCTACAACCTTGTCAAAGTATTTTTTGCACAAAATGTCGCTGAGATAAAACGTCGCATGAAGGTTTGTCTACATTCATACACAGGGCAAACCGATTCTGATCTTGTCGATATTGTATGAGTTTAATGCGTAAACGTACACTGAACTCTCGCTATATAAGAGAACGCTATTAATCACCAAAACCTGCCTCATTCTTTACATTACATATTCGGGTTCTGTAGAGACTATGAGTGGAAAAACCTGCCTCTTACATGGGAATTCTCTTATAGAGAGAGCTCGTGGTGTTAGGATAAAAGTTCGCCATAGAAAACTCCGCGGAGATTATTTCGCCTCCATGAGGAGAAAACATCGCCCGTTGTTATTATTTGTTCTGGCACTTCTCCGAAGAGTTACGTTGCAATAGCAACTGTAAAAATAACACCTTGGTTGTCATGTCACAGATAAAAAAAATATTTAATTCTGTAATGCTGTCATTTAATAATAAATATAAGAATAAAAAAAATTATAAATAAAATAAATATAATTAAAGTAAAAGTAACAAAAAGAATAAAAAATAATTAAAATAAAATCAATAAAAAGAATAAAAATAAAAGTAATAACAAGAATAAAAATAATTAAAATAAAGGCAATAAAAAGAATAAAAATAAGTAAAATGAAGGTATTAAAAAGAATAAAAATAAAAGTAATAGAAATAATAAAAATAAAAGTAATAAAAATAATTAAAATAAAAGTAGTAAAAAGAAGAAAAATAATTAAAATAAAACCAATAAAAAAAGGATATAAATAAATAAAGTATATATATGTACTAATCTAGTACTTTTATTTAGTTAATTTTCTAAACTACTTAAATTCAGAAAATTCTTCTTTACATCTTTAAAAAGCAGAACAGTCATTTGACTTTTCAGCTTTTTTGTTATTTTATTTATTAATTTTAACTCTAACTTAGTTTGGCACTCAATAATAAAATTAATTTAGGAATTAACTAAATTAAATAAATTAGCAAAACTAGCATCAACATTAAATATACCGCAGGGAAAATACTATGCCAACATTGTTGTAGAAACTATTACGCGCGATATTTTAGCCAGCGATAAAATCTCCGGCGATATTTTTTTCGCCTTTGGGCGATAGTTTCTCCGGCGAAGTTTTCTCCGGCGAACTTTTCCCTACACACGGAGCTCGTATGCATATAACTTTGTATGATATGCGGGCCCACATCTTTTTTACAGAGAGAGTTCGCTTATATTGAGATTTCTTATAGCGAGAGTCTGGTGTATACGCCCCCCCCCCCCCGCGGACGCGAAAACTTAATAGTCCGGTTAAACTTGGTGCACAAATTCTTGAAGTGAACAAGTATATGTGTTAAAAACTATGCCGATTGAACCGTTTTGGAATTACCAGGGTTTTTAAACTATGCTTGCAACATGCCATCAAAGTGACCATTTGCGACCCCAGGTCGCGGGTTTGAAAGTTTTTGTTATTTGTGTGGGAATTTGTATTTTTGAAAAAATGTCCCGGAATTCTGAATTTCAAATATCACAGGCCTATATCTGGACGAAGACGGCGAAAACGGCATAGGAATGCTTCTTCCACGGTCTCTTCCAGCAGGGTCTATAAATCCAGCAATCGTCGTGACGTCAAGGAACCGGAAATGGAATAATTGCCAAGTAATTTCGATATTTGGCTTCGCAGACACAGAAAGCTACGACTTGTTGAAGAAGCAACTGTTGTTCCACGACACTCAAGAAAATCGGTCTTATGCAGACGAAATCACCCATTTATGCGACGGCCTACCTTTAGTAATCCAACAAGTCATCCAAGTAATCAAGCTGGAATCAGACGAGCGTGAAACCATGAACGAAGACGCTTATAGTATGCAGGACTTCTTAAACGACTACCGTAAGGGAAGCAAAAGCTACATAGATGAGCAGCCAAATGATGTCCCAGCTGATCTTGGTGCTTCGCACACGGTTTACAAAGTTTTTAATTTAACTTGTCAAAAATTGTCGAAAAAGATAGAAGGCGGGTTAGCATTAGAGTGTCTTAACATTATGGCATTGCTTAACCCTGACGGCATTCCTGTAGATCTTCTGCTATCATTTTTCGACCACGACATTTACGACCGCGTTAAAAAGGCTTTGATGTTACTACGGAAGTACAATCTTCTTAAAGTATCTGGTGACAACTACACTATCCATCGAATGCTACAGGGAGTGAGAATTGAAATGCTTAGACGTTTAGGAGGGCTCAATAATTTCTTATCAGAGTCAATTATCAGCAGTTCTATCAAATTTTGTGAGTATTTGGACACCATGCCTTCGAATGCTGCTAACAAGTTTCTCATTTTAGAAAACGGCATTCGTTTAGCTAACCTTATATTTAAAGAGAAATGCGGGAAAAATTCTCAAAGCTTCCTACAAACATTGGGAGGTAAATTCTTCAGTTACGGGAAGTACTACAACGCTATATATATTTACAAAACTATGTTAGAAAGCATTGTTTGCGATAACCAAGAAGTACAAATGGAGTACAAAAAAATACTAGCGCAAACGTACAAACTTGAAGGTAGGTATATTGAATCAGAACAAATGTACATCGAGTTGTTAGCTTGCGATATCAGTAAACTTCAACAAGAGGCTTGTGAAAGTCAATCAAAACTTCAATTAATTTATGTTTTGGGAGCAATATACCTCTATCAAGGTAAATACGATCAGGCAAAAGCGCTTTTACAATATGTGATAACACAACAAGCGAAATTTGTGAATCCTAGATATATCTTAAAAACAAAGACCGCATTAGCGACAGTATTTTTAAGTCAAGGAAAATATGCAGAGACTAAAGGTCTATATACAGAAGTTTTGCAATCTCAAATGGCTACTTTAGATCCTGAGCATCTGGATACTCTAACAACAAAATTTTATTTAGCCTCAGTATTTGGGAGTCAAGGGAAATATACAGAGGCTGAGGAGCTATTTACAGAAGTTTTGAACTATCAATTAGTTATTTTGGGTCCTGAGCATCCGAATACCTTAACAACAAAAAATTATTTAGGCCAAGTATTTTACCAACAAGGGAAATTTACAGAGGCTAAGGAACTACATACCGAAGTTTTGGAATATACATTAGTTATTTTAGGTCCTGAGCATCCGGATACATTGTTAACAAAAAATCATTTAGCCAAAGTATTTCGCCAACAAGGGAAACATACAGAGGCTGAGGAACTACATACCGAAGTTTTGAACTATCAATTAGTTATTTTAGGTCCTGAGCATCCGCATACTTTGTTAACAAAAAATAATTTAGACACAGTATTTTGCCAACAACGGAAATTTACAAAGGCTGAGGAACTATATACCGAAGTTTTGAAATATGGATTAGTTATTTTGGGTCCTGAGCATCCGGATACTTTGTCAACAACAAATAATTTAGCCGCAGTATTTCACCAACAAAGAAAATATACAGAGGCTGCGGAACTCTATACCGAATCATTGAAATCTAAAATGGTTATTTTAGGTCCTGAGCATCCGGATACCCTAACGACAAAAAATAATTTAGCCTTTTTATTTCAAAGTCAAGGGAAATATACAGAGGCTGTGGAATTATATACCGAAGTACTGAATTCTAAAATGGTTATTTTAGGTCCTGAGCATCCGGATACTCTAACAACAAAAATTAATTTAGCCTCAGTATTTAAAAGTCAAGGGAAATATACAGAGGCTGTGGAATTATATACCGAAGTACTGAAATCTAAAATGGTTATTTTAGTTCCTGAGCATCCGGATACCCTAACGACAAAAAATAATTTAGCCACAGTATTTTACCAACAAGGGAAATTTACAGAGGCTGAGGAACTATATACCGAAGTTTTGAAATATCGTTTAGTTTGTTTGGGTCCTGAGCATCCGGATACTTATTTAACAAAAAATAATTTAGGCCAAGTATTTCACCAACAAGGGAAATTTACACAGGCTGCGGAACTCTATACCGAAGTATTGAAATCTATAATGGTTATTTTTGGTTCTGATCATCCTAATGCTCTAATGACAAAAAATAATTTAGCCTTTTTATTTCAAAGTCAAGGGAAATTTACAGAGGCTGAGGAACTATATACCGAAGTTTTGAATACTCAAATGATTATTTTAGGTCCTGAACATCCGAATACTTTGTTATCAAAATGTAATTTAGCCGCAGTATTTGACGAACAAGGGAAATTTACAGAGGCTGAGGAACTCTATACCGAAGTATTGAAATCTAAAATGGTTATTTTCGGTCCTGAGCATCAGCTTACTGTAAGGACAAAAAATTGTTTAGCCTCTGTGCTTGCCAGTCAAGGGAATTATACAGAGGCCGAGGAACTGTACACCGATGTTTTGAAATATCTATTAGTTATTTTGGGTCCGGAGCATTCGAATACTCTAGCGACAAAAAGTAATTTAGCCGCAGTATTTAGTAGTCAAGGAAAATATGCAGAGGCTAGTGAACTTTACACTGAAGTCTTGAAATCTAAAATTGTTACTGTAGGCCCTGAGCATCTGGATACGCTAGCAGCAAGAAATAATTTAGCACAGTTGCATAAAAGAGAAGGAAGAAGACGATGCTGTTTGCAGTAAATACTTTTGCATTCTTGGTAAAAAACCATGAATGTTACGTTTATTTTGTCGGTGCATTTACTTCTGAGCTGTTTATATATTTTTGAGGTCTACATATGTTTGGTTATTTTGAATTTTTTGGCTTAATATAATGATACATTACTATAATAATTTTAATTGTAATATGCTATTTTAAATAATTATTTCTGCTCGATCCTTAGTTTTTAATATTGTAGTAATTATACAATGTGCAAACCAATGACATAATGTAACTTGATGATATGGTAAATTTACGTAAATATCATTTTGATTTATGTGGATGTGTTTAAATAAAATTAAGAATTTTTTAAGTGTAAAAATGCTTTACTTCTCGTTTTCCCGTTTTTCAAGTATTCACTCCAAATAACTTCACATGGCCATAAACAAGCGCCTGTCTATAAGCTTTCGCCCAAGCTGTCTAAGCTTCCAAACATATTTTCTAAATAAAAGCTAAACGAAGCGTCAGATTTTAGATATCAAGGGCTAAAAGTACATGTGGGCATGTGGTCCTATCCACATGAATTTTTTCATGAACACGAAGTCAAAAGGTTGGGGAAAATAGCATAAATCAACATCGTTTTGCCATCGTTATTCGTTAATATTCAAATGCACCCTTAGCTTCCATTTAATTAGCATTCCAATTAACGAACTTCTTCTAACATTACTAAAATTATTACAAATTACAAAATAAATTGTATTTGGGTTTGACATACATTTCTCCAGTGTTCAGTGTTCAACATCTTAATTTTAAATTGTCAGGGTGAATATAATATGGTATTAATAATCAAATTCTTTATAATATTTTGGATGTATTTTTAAAATTTTTTTTTCTTGTATTAAAACTATCAAACATAAGTTGTTGAGTTTGACGTAACGCATCGTTTATTTCGACTCGGCTCGTCGTTCAGTCAGTTATTCAGTTCGTCATTCGTCACTTGCTCTCTCATTATGGCATCTCTCTTGAAATTTGATTAAGGGATTAAAAAGATTAGTGCTGCTACCTTCACCGCAAAAATACTAAAAGACAGCGAAACCATGGACATGGACCAGCAATGCCCACCGCAGTCGAATCGTCGCGCACTCCAAGAGTTGCAGCCATCTGCTCGATCGGTACAAAAAATCAAAATGAGATTTTTTTATTGTGAATTTAATTACATTACAACCCACCAAAGATTTCAGTCAACAATATGTGTAATTTATATTCCAGTGCCTAAAACCTCATTTTGGGGAACAGCAGCTAAAACTAAAAGAGTCCGTTGGTAAAAATGCCGACATTGCCGACAACTTTTCTTCTATCTCAAGGAGCAACAGTCGAACTCCGAAGAAGGTTGAATTTTCAGAAGAAGTAGAAATCAAGTAAGTTCTTGTAGTTGTAGTTATTTCTGAATTTTAAGCTTTCATCATTTTCCGTATGTAGTTTTTTATAATCTCAAAACAATTTTTATAAATTTTCTAAAAATCATCTAATATTTACAGGAATTTTGGTGACACGCCACCAATTGAAGATTCCAGCTCCTCAACAAGTGAAGATCTGTCAACATCAATGGACTCACTCATAGAGCTTGGTAAGGGAATTATTATTTTATGCGTAAGAATTTTTATTAATTATTTAATTAATATTAAAATTCAAAAAGCTAGCTTGCTTTACCACGCTACGGTATTTAAAAAAAAATTCAGGGCAGCAACTATCCATCACGCCTGACTTGATCCGCGAATGCAAATTGAATTTCCGCGCGGAAAATCCTGTTGACATTAGTTCCTTTGCTAACACCGAAAATTCTCTTGAGGCTCGGGAAGCTTGTGTGGCTCAAGCAAAGTTTCGGTTTAAGGGCATATTTGCAGGTGGGAATTTAAAAACAAAATTAATTAATATAAATAATTATGTAAATAATTATTTTCATATTTAATTTTAAATAATCCGTTTGAAATTTAACAATCTGTAGAAACTAAAAACACCACTGAATCGGAAAAGCGGAATGTGTTAGAACCCAATAAGCTTAAAATTGCAACAAGGAGTCCGAATCTAAAGAAGAAGCTCAAGCTTCATACTTCCGGCATCCAAAAAAAGAGTCCAATAATCAACCATCGGCCTGCTGTAACTACTAGAAAGTCTTGGACACCCGCCGGCAAACGACAAAATTGGGACAATCCTGAACAACGAAGAAATTCAAATTCGTTGACCACCCCAGTGAATTCAACTATCTCAGCCGCCCAGACTTCAATCAACAAGACGCCTGCGAAATCCTTCGAAAATCCCATCCTGATTGATCAAGAAAATACGCCTTACTGGTGGCAGAGGAAGCAGACTCCGAAAAATCGGAATAGTAAATCCGCCCTAAGGGAATATCAAAATCCATTAAACGCGGAAAATAATGGCGAAATTACAAAACGTGAACAGCTGCAAGCTTTAATTAGTCAGGTTGCCCAGCAGAAACATGATTTATCGAAAATAAAAGCGATTCAGAGATTATGTCTTGGAGCTCTGAGTGACGAAGATTTTGATTGGGCGATGGAGGAGTTGCAGAAATTCCTACCGGTTAACCTTGTCGAGCTGGAGATTGAGAAGAGAGAGATCTACCGCCGACTTTATCGTCCTGTGTTAGCGAAAAAATGAAAATAATATTGACTTTGCATATACATATTAGTAAGAGCAGTAATAGTTAAAATTTGGATTTATTATAGCTGAATTTGTCCACATTAATTATTTTCTAATTTAATTAATTTCTTTATTTTTATCTCTACATTTTATTTATTACTGTGTTACATACTTGATTATTATTTGAATAGTTATTATGTTAATAAATTGAAACCCAAGTTTCTGATTATAAATGTATTTGACACATCCTGTAACCTATCATTTCCTCCACGAATCAAGTAGGCAAAAAGTTCAGCGGCGGAAAAGTGCGACCAATTAAAAAACACGTCACTACGCCTCCCAGCCCCTTAAACCTATTTTTTTATTACATTTCATTATGGAACAATACTAATAAGCTCCCTGAAATCTGGAATTTCTACATTTTCCGATTTGAATTACAAATTAAAATCTACAAACTAAACAAACATCGATGTTTCAAAATGTTCAACGATATTTGGAAATTATTTAATTATAGCCGCCCAATCAAACAACACACAGCTACACCAAACCAATGCAAAACATATGCAATGTTACTAGTAGACAGTTATATAGCTAAACAGTACATAAAGGAATATTAATTAAACAAAATATAATTTAAAAAGTAGTAGATAATAGTAATTTATTCTTTGTTAAATTATTTTAACGAATTTAAAACGTATTTAATCTTTAAAACACAGTTTGCGGTAACTATGTATAATCACTATACAAACAAATTCGTGTAAACTATACGTTAATGTTCTCCAACAATGGGGATTCTGAACAATGCCTAACCCAAATCTATATAAATCAGACATCAATGAACCTGCGTTACTTTCACTGGCATTCAGATTTGCTGAATCAGAAAGTGTATTTCAATATCGAGTTACTAATTTGAGGTATATACGCGTTATTTATACATAACGTAAGTACACAATGTTATAATTGAAATCATTAATAAAAGCATTATCAAAAGTTAGCACAGCCAAATTCACCCAATATGGAATTAGTTCTGCTTATTACATATATATAATAAATTGAATTTTCTGAACATGTTTCAAGGTTTAACGGCATGGTGTACTCAGATCCTTCAAATTAGTATTACAATAATTATCAGTTAATTTTAAAATGATTTTATTAGTGATAATATTATTTTGTATTCCATTTATTAACCAAATCAATGCAGACTCTGCATGGTTCCAAGTGTGTGATACTCAGCAAAAACTTGCGTTGAATTCCCTGGATTGTGAATTGGGACTGTGGCTAAAGGAGCCCATTTACGTTGATTGTGTGTGTGTAAATGGAGTGTAAGTGTAAGCTATATTATTGTGATTGATTCGAAATGAAATCTAACTAATTTTTTAAACAAAATAAAATATGATAAAAAATAAATGAATTTTGTATCAGAAATTTTGTTTATCATATATTTATTATTTCCAACCAAAAACCATACATATGTAATTTTTAATTCGTTGTATCGTAGATGGATAGTTTCACAAGAATTATGCGACAACGAGGCCATGATTCTTGTTGGGAAAGGCGACTGCTTCACGCTCCGTAAGGAGGTTTGTTTTGTTCTTTATCAATTATTTTATTTTATTTGAATTTGTAAATAATGTTAAAAAATACATAAAAACTGATCTTTATATTAAGATGTAATTTTTATTTACAAATTAATAATAATTATATTTTGTACATAAATACAGAACTTAACAAATAATTGATTTTATTTTGTAAATGAATAAAGTATTTTATTAAATAAAGTATTTTATTAAATAAATTATTTTAAAATAAATTGTTTTATTTTTGTTAATTAAATGTGAATTTGAATTAAATTTTTTTCTTTTAATTTATTAGCATTAAAATTTTAAAAATTGCAGATCCGATCAGTAAAGCTCCTGGGAGCGGCAGATAATCCATTCAAACCCGCAACTTACGTTGCTTCAGAAACTCTCGACACCATTGAAGAAGTCCCGAGGACTGGCTACAATGAAAAATTACCATCACCATCCTCCATCATTATCAGTGTGTACCCTCGATCAAGTCTTCGAAGATCGGATCACCAAATTTGCTTGAGTTCGGACAGTTGGAAATACAGCCGGAAGCCAGTGTACATTTGGAAAAATTCCAGAAGAGTTTCCTCCCGATTTAAGTTTGTGGACAGGCACAAGTGCGAATTTACTACAAATTACGATTTCAATGTCGGTTTTGGTGAAATTTATCAAGGTAAATATTTTTATTTCTACAAACTATATTAACCTTAATTGAATTTGATGTATTTATTTGCTAATTTAATTACTTTAATTTTTATTTATATTTGTTTGTAATAATTTTTATTTTTTCCTTCAAAATTACCTAAATTTTATAAATTCTTAATTCGAAAAAATTATTATTTTTTATTTTGACATGAAAAATATTTTTTTAATTTAACGAAAACGTAAATTGACTTAACAGCATCCGAAATATCCGGCGACTCAGCCAAAGGAAACTGCGCCGCGAAATGTTTAGTCAGGCCTGAAACTAAAAATAGCGACAGTGGTAAGCCTAAAATGTCAGGGCGTTTTATCGGTCGCAGCGAATACGACGCCCCGCCGTCTCCAGAAAAATCGCCGCGAATTAATTGGGCTGGTTTGTACGCTCTGAACAAACCTCTTGAATTTACCTCCAGCGGAAGGTCAAATCTGACACCAATGCAAAGACAAATTAAAATGAATTGGTACAAATTCCGATGGAATACAACGATGCAAGAATTATCGCATGCCAGGGAGACTCGTGAACAGTCCGTTCGAATGATTCAAGCCCAGACGAGCTATCTTCTTTTCAATGACCCGCCACCCAAAATAGATGTTTTCGAGTATGATTATTTCCAGAAACTTCGCCAAATATTTGTAGCATTAGCCCCGCCGGATATCATCGATCCGAACATTGTCAACGGATTAATGAGGATGTTTCGGCTATTGCTGTGGGAGTCCCATAACAAGTTTGAATTTCAAAAGCACGTGGACTTAGAGCAACACTACAGGGTCATGAAGGTTTTGAACGATTGCGTGATTGATGTGGCGCCGTATCCGATGGTTTTCACGAATTTGGTGGATAAGAACGAAAATACCACGCCGAGGGCGAATTCCACGCATAATTGTTTGGATCAGGTAGCCGTTTGTTGTTTTTAGAAAAAGTACCATGGTAAAAGCTAGCTTCATAGATTTTGTTGTATAGTTCTACTTTAGTAATTTATGCATTTATTTATTATTTATTTAATTATTATTTATTTAATTATTACTTAATTATTATTTATTTAATTAATATTTATTTAATTATTACTTAATTATTATTTATTTATTTAATTAATATTTATTTATTATTTATTTAATTATTAT
>JAQGAK010002404.1:0-20580 GCA_034696945.1 Lipothrix lubbocki
AAATGAGTGATTGGGCGGCTTATCGCCTAAGATTAAATACAAAGAAACCTCTTGGAGGTAACTTCAGGTAAGTAGGTTATTGCATGATTATCAGTTAAAAATAGCGATAATGTAGGAAATAGAAATTAAACATTCAGGCTTATTTACGTATTTTACATTCAAGATATAAATAAATATTTCACTGGCGTTATCACTGGTAAAAGAATGTTGTTCATTCATTTATGGATGAACAATTTTGAAAAGTATTTTGTATTTTGAGCTTCGAAAAACTTGCCATTGAGTTTAATCACAACATGAAATTTCAATTTTACGCTCATTCTTAAGGTAATTTTGTGGACATTCCGTCGAAAGTCTAACGCAATTCGGACGTTTTGCCATAAATGTATTTTTGGGGCTGGATTTAAGTATTTTGAATTTTTCCGCGATATAAATGTATTTCGTAATTTATATTTCCAGTTTTTTGAAAAAGTATTTTGTAATTTACATATTTTCTAAATGTATTTTGTAATTTGTATTTTCAGTTTATTAATATCTGGTTTGCGCGGTTCTTGTAAAATTATACGAAACCATTTATATAAGCCCTAAAATACAAATTGTTATATGTGTGCTAAAGTAATTGTACTATTACCTCTGAAAAATGTTTTTACCTCTACTGATTCTACGGGCAAACACCATATTGTGGTGTCAGTTGTAAATAAAGTCTCTCTAAAAAGTATTTTGTAATTTGTATTTTGAGAAAAGGTATTTTGGCTCCTCTATCAGATTAGTTAATCTGTCGTGGAGATGTAAATTAACTGATATTGACCATTAAGTTCCTTAACTCCCTCGTTCAATCCGTGTATATCTAAAATCATCGTCTTTGGGAGGTAAATTTTAAAAGCTGTTCCATAAAAATTCAAATTTCAAATTTGTTTTCAATGTTGAAAGATAAACTTTTCCAAAAAAAGTTGAAAATGTTAATACAAACCGTCTCAATATTTCTAAAAAAATTTGTAAATGACCATTTTTGATTCCGACATTCAAAAGCTACGAATGGGATAACAAAATTACGACCATGAACGTAGTAGTATGGGGTTCCAGAATTCCCCCCAGGACCAGGTCTGCGAAATACAGTTTTTGTAAAAGAATAATGCAAAAAAATTTAGATTTTACCTAAAATCTGTCGATAGTACTCAAGGATCTTCAGGCGTGGGTTTAATTGCAAAATTAAAAGTGGGATCTTTTTTGTTTGTTTTTTTATGCACACGTGTGTAATTCTTCAAATATGATATAAACGCTTGTCACATAATTATTGCAAATTGTTAGTTTTGTAGTGTTTATTTACCAGGGTTGGATAACGTTAGAAATAACGCTAAAACATGAAATAACGTTATAATAACAAAGTTTACGGAAAAAATATTTTATAACAATGTTAAAACGTAACGATAAAATATCCGTACCTTGATGAAAGATTTACAAATCTGATATTCAATACCTATAACATACCCTTTAAATCAAAATGTTGCCGGTTTTTAATCTATGGTTTCTGTTTGATTTGGACTACGTTTAAGCGAAAATATCATTTATAATCACATAACGGTATTAACGTAGCGAAATTGACCGATATCCTTAACTGATAAACGTAATATACATATGTATGTACAAATAATTTTTGGGGATACCAACACGAATGATTAATGATGAGTTATTCAGCCTGTTTTGCCATGTATTAAATGAGTAAATAATAAAGATTCGGATTTAAATATAACAATTATTGTTGATCCCTCGTCAGATTCCTTTTCTTGTTTGCACTAAAATTGAGCCTGAGAACCAAAACTAAAGAATCCCTAATGAATTATATCTATTTGCACTTGAGATAAATTTACTGCTAATGTTAGAGCTCACACAATATTAAATCATGCTTAAATTTAATTGTAATTAAAATGCTTAATCTGGTTTATTTGCCTGAGCTTACCAATGCTTGTCGCTCTCACTGTATTATGTATTTTATTAAAAAAGAAAGAAATATTAGAAATATATTCAATTAAATATCCGCCTCTATCTTATCCACCCGGAATAAACATTAGCAAGATAGGAAAACATGTCACCGGTGAGCGGCTCTGGTTGATGACGTGGCCGCTTTAAAGAACATTATATGGCTTTATTATTAGCATGAGCCATGGAAAGAATTATAAAGTGAGTTCGAATGCCACGTCAGCGACCGAGACACACGAGATGAGAGGAAGGAAGGAGGAATGCTTTCTTCCTTCCTGAGGAAGATTCCGACTCTCTCATTTCCCCTCGTATATGCTATCATGCGTTAGTTACCAACGCCATCGCCTCAGCAGACAGAACAGCTGTTGTTGAAGAAGCAGTTGTAACTATCCACTGCTAACAATATGTATATGATTGTGCCCAAACAAACAATCATTTGAGGACGTATTGTCCGCCTTTCGCCTATAAGCTCATTTGAATACAATGAACTCATCGTGCTGCTAAAATGGAAATTATATTGATTTATCATATGTATTTTCATGTGATTTTGAATGCTTAATTGGTTTATTTCTCAATTTAACAACGACTAAATTATTTGCACCCTCAGGGTAATGGTTTTTTATGTGAAGTTCTTGGTCTTGACAGTTCTTGAGAATCATCATCGTCAACAATAAAAATAAAAGTGTCAAAGCAAATGACCAATGCGTTCTTATGGCAGAAACTTAAATAAACATGAGTAGCAAACGTATGACATGGATTTGCAAGTAAATAGTGAAAACTCTTTATAATGGCAATAAAATGTCCCTCAAAAACACGGTTTTATGCCCTGAAAGCTAAAATAGCGAGCAAACACGTTCATATTTTTTTCCAATTCGGTATTTGATTTAACCATAGAATCGTTAGCCAAAGATTTTTTTACTTTGCTTTCCAAAATTTAGGAAGTTAAATATTTTCTGAGTAATATCATTTGCATAGAATACAACGAACTCATCCTGTTGCTAAATGAAAATTATAGTGATTTATCATGTTTAAACGCGAATTTTTATGCTTAATTGGTAATTTATTCATCAATTTAGCACCGGCTCAAATATTTGCAACTTCAAGGTAATGGTTTCTTATTTGAAGTTCTTGATCTTGAAAGTTCTTGAGAATCGTCATGGTCAACAATAAAAATAAAAGTGTCAAACCTAAATACCAATGCTTTTATTTAAGGCATAAACTTAAATAAACTTTGGTAGCAAAAGCAAACGTATCGAGTGGATTGGAAAGTATGTATATACCTACATACAAAATATTAACTGTTACAATGCACAACATCATTCCAATTCAATATAAATCAATGCATTATTTTCATTTATTTGGTGTTAACAATTAATTGGAAATATAATGTATTGTATCATGTAATTATAAATTAGGTATTTATTTGAACTAGAGATAATGCATAAATTTTTAATTAATTCCATTTTAGTATTAGTTTTCACTAAAATTTTGAATTGTTTTTTATTGAAGTAATAATTCACACTAATCGTAAATAGATTTATATACATATGCTTTATTAATTCAAATTAAATAAATTTAGAATTATCTTTTTTTATATTAATTCTCGTTAAATCCGATAATGATAATAATTTATAATAATTCACATTAAATTGTGTGATTAATCAAAGTCAAAGTACATAACCTCCTGACACCGCCCACCTTCAAATGGTTTGTATTGTCTTGGCGGGCATCTGGCCGGCGGAATTGCGCCCAAGGCTAACGGTGCCATTCTCATTGGCACGCATCCAAGTTGGAAGAATTCGTTAAATTGAACTTGTCCGGATGCACATCTACTTGAAAGTGCAACGCATGACCCGTTATAGAACACGGGAGTCCCTACAATACCCTTGTTCAGACATGGATTTGTTGCGCATTTTAGGCTCCCGTTTTTAAATTCCAGCCATTTCCCTTGTTGGCAAGGGCCCTATACATAATAAATATTATCGGAAATTATTATTTACATGATATTTCATGATTGAACTTGCTCTATTTAATTTGATGAATTTTGAAATTAAAGGTATTACCTGTGTGAAAACCGGATAGCATTGCTTCATCTTCGGAACGTATACTTTCGGGTGAAATTTATTAATTTCGCATTCACATTTTCCTAATTTTGGGTTCGTGCTGTCTTCAAAAAGTGACATTCCCTCTCCACAAGGTCCACGCTCACGACTGTAATGACGATATTCGTGACAGCTATTGGACTCTTCGTGGAGCAGTTGAGTTTCATTGCAACTAAAATTCCAAAACAAAGGTATAAAAATAAAAAAAGCATAAAAATAATTACTTATCCATTATTGAATAATTGTCAATTTTTGAATAAATGAGTTCAAAACATCGATAAAATAATTACGACAATAATTCAGAAACAAATTTATAAAATGATTCCGAAAAATGTATAAACCAATTATGTAAAGATTAAATAAAACCAAGGATTAAATACATAACCTAGAAAAATTGGTGTTCACGAAAAATAATTAATTTTACAATGGCTGTAGATTATTCGTGTAGGGCGAAAGTTAAAAAAAATATTATATTATTTGTAAATAATTTCAACCGTTACCTTTTTAGAGGTGGCGAGACTGGAACAAATGCATCCAGAAATTGATTCTTTATCAAACAAGGATGGCAACATTGGGAAATTTGTACTGCTAAAATTGTAACTAATAGGATTGCTAATGTAAAGTCTGCCATAATTGTTTGATGTTATGTTTTAATTTTCAAATAATTCAGAATAATTATTATTGAAAAGCTCGGTCACACGATATCAAATTAAAAATAATGTAAAATAATCTAGAAATGAGACAATATATTAAGGTTTATTTGATTAATATACCAATATGTAATGTATTAATTGTATAGAGAGATTAACCGCACAAAATTCAAAAGGAAAATTAACGGTGGTCATATGAGGAATTTGCGACTTCAATTTATTAAATCTTTGAATGTTCCTCAAAGACTTCCTCAGACGCTTTTACATCTCTAGTAATTAAAACTGAAAGCTTTAATGTCAATGTTATTTATGTACGCACGTACAGTGAAATTTTTGCATATTGATATCACTTTTTGCATAAATCTATTTACGCCAGTAAGTAGGTTTTCCCAATTCAAGTCAGCTCAGCGAAATAATCTTCGTCTCAGACAGGATCCTTATCTTGTGATTTTGATTTAGAGAAGCAATGAATGCAATATTTTTAGAATGAATGAATCCTTGTGTAACAAGTTTTACGACGCTCAAATATAATTTTACAATAATGATCATGCTACGGCTATATTAAATATGAATTATAATAGGTATATGTAAAAATTAATGGGTCAAGCATTTATTATGCCGAACGACGTTAATGGAATTTCCATTCCAAATAATAATTAAAGTATCATAAAATCTGTTGATAATCTTGCTTTATTGGCGCCTACATATGGCAATGTACAGATATAATAATATGTAGTATTAATTAATAAACTATAATCATAAGGGAATAAAATGTAAAATATATTTACCGGAGATTATCTTTGTCTATATCTTATCATTTCTTTAATTTTTATACATTTTTTTCCAATTTGTCTTTGGATTTCGAAAAATTTTGGGTTTACCAAAACGCGTCAATTGCATTTGGTGAGATGTCGCCCTAACACATTCCACGTCATAATTGTCGTTAAATCTGTACTGATGATTCTCCCCGCAATCGCTTCCAACTCTGACGCACGAGGTCTTATTGAACAGGACAGTCACCTGTTCATCATAACCAGGTTCGTTGAGACAGCCATTTTCAGTGCAATCTATCACATCGTCTTCATCCGCCGTGAGCCAAAATTTGTCTATGCACGGACCCTATTGTAAATAATGAATTAAAACAAATGGTAAAATAGAAGTTAACACAATTATTAACTAGAATCAAGAATTAGTTTATACTGAAGTCTCGCTATAAGAGAACGTTATAAATCACCAAAATCAGTCTCCTATATAGGAATTCTCTTATAGAGATAGTTAGTAGGTATATAAATATGTGTGATATGCGGCCCCGAAGGATCCTTTAGAGAGAGAAAGTTCTCTTATATGGAGATCTCTTATAGCGAGAGTCCGGTGTAATTCTTGATTCTTCATTTAAAAAGGCAACCTGGGTGAAAAGTATAAAGCAATTCTGAGTTTCTTCATGCAAGTACATCGGCTTGTAGCTCAAATCGTCGCAGAAACATTTGACTTTTCTTTCAGCATCCGGTGTTTGTAGCTTTAGAATCATATTTTCTCCACATGGACCCTTGAATTGGTCGTCGTTGGGATCGAATGGAACACAAGTGCGATTTTCAAGGAAGTATTTGCCGTCGCACGGGTCCACCTTTCTGCAGTGTTCAAATTAATTTAAAATTAAGTTTTAATTCAAATACGTAATTTAAATGCTGGAAAATATTGCTGAAATACGTTCCATTTGATTTGAAAAGTAATTTCGTCAGTTGCTAATAATTAATTTTATAAGGTTAAACATACTAATTTTTTAATTGATCATTAATTATGTACTAGACAAAAAACGTTGTCAACTTTACTTGGATTTGGAGCAGCAGTTAGCCATCGGCATCCAAACGAACCCGATGCTGATGGACAGCAAGATTCCAGAAAGGGTTTTCATTGCCGTTATTTGTAGTTACTTTTTTATTGTAAGAATGCAATTAAAAATATTATTATTTAAAAATAAAATTGGTTTCAAATTCAGTATCCTCTTCTTGCCTTGAACAATTTCACCAAGATTTCTTGAACTTAAAATTGTCACTTCATTTACGCCTGGATATTTGAAAACATCTGACACAGAACTGATTATAAAAAAAGATTGTCGTAGTGGCGTTGAAGATTAGCAGTAACGTCAAAAATTACTGAAAAATAGTCATGGCAGTTCTGATAAATGTGCTAAAATTGTATTATTATTGTTACAATTGATTATACAATAATAAAATTCTGCGAAATAAATGTAATCACAGGATATGATGATTGGATGGAATAAAAATTTTCAGCGGTCAGAAATGCTAACTGCGGAGTTTCCGTTGATATCGCGCACAGTCGTTGGTCCTCCGGTTCGGATATTATTATTGGAAATAAATACTTGGAAATGCCAAACTAAACTTGTCTTGCCTTATCTCCAGTCGGGATTCACAAGTGTAAAATTAATTGCAGAAGAAAAATATTATTATTGGGCTCTGCATTGGCCTACACTTTTACCGGATGAATTATTGCCATACTATAGAAAAATTACCATGACAAACTTTCATGCAGGAATATAGCAATTATTTATAATGAAGGCTTACATACTTCTGTAAAATATAATAAAATTGCAATGTTCCATAAACATATTAAACATTGCCATCTAATTTTATTACTGAGCTGATAGACCAAAGTCAACGAAAACAACTAATAAATATTATTAAAGCTTATATTTATTTACTACAGATGCATAAGCGCATATCGCTACTTGAGATGCAAGGTGGGTTATCTCCATTTTTCTTAAATGCAAAATGGGTTATCCCCCATTATTTTCAGTGTAAGATGGGCTAACGCATTTAAATCCAAAAATACATATAAATACATCTATTTAGTAAAACCGTCGATAGGATTGTTGAAGTTAACCCAATTTGCACTTAAAATGATAGTAGATGACCCATCCTGCATTTAATAAATTTGAAGATAACCCTTCTTGTATTCTAAGTAGCTATATAATTTTGTGGTTTAAAGTTTTTGGCCCGTAACAACCGATAACAGAAGTGAATAATTTTTGCCGTCAACGCGTGAAAAATATTTTTCCTGGTATTGAAATGACCTCTCATGCTTTTTATGTACAAATCCAGATATGAAATAAATCAGATAATTTTGCTAAAAATAATACTGGGCGCTTTGCTAAACTCAGGAATTTACAGGATCTTATCATAAAGTAACTGTAATTTGCTACCATGCCTGTGCAAAACATGTCTGAAATAAGTAAAACATCTTGATTTTACCAACGCGCCCATTTTCAGCTTAAAAAAATGTAAAGGCGACGTATGAAGATTGAAAAAATTATTATGTATTTTGCATGAAATGCTATTTATTTAGTTTGTATTTATCCCGTTATTTAATTCGAATTTCCACTTGCTTCTTTATTTAATTAAATTATTTATGTTTTCTTAATATTATAATCCTTTTTATTAACTTTAATTGGTAATTTGAGTTCATTTGCTTTATTAGAAAATTATAAATGCTGTATTTATAATGGTAACTTGAGATTTAAAAATAATAATTTATTACAATTGTTACTTTGAAGAAGAAATTTCACACGCTATCATCAACGGAATCAACATCCTGTCTCTCAACGACATCCGTCATTAATGTCTTGCAAGTATTTCCCACCAAAAATTCACTTCGACGACATCGCCGTGATCGACCGATCATCGGGATGAACCCCGCGTAACTGCATTCGAGCGTTCCAGACTCGCCGAAGCTGAACCTCATTGGGTAGCGATTTCCTATGCACTCTGCGCCTAAAATTGCGCATGTGCCATTGGCTGTCATGGCCATGTATGTATTATCCCCTGGGCTGTAGCAATCGTTGCTGGAGCAGATTACGTTGTGACCCACGATCGTCAACCATCGACCTTCGGCGCAGGGGCCCTGGTACAAAATACAAATCCAAAAATTCATTCCCATATTTTTAATTTAGTTTTTAATTAATTAAAAGTGTACTTATTAGTTGGTATTGGAAATTTTAATAGTGAAATAAATTATTAAGATCTTTAATTCACATCTTTATTTTTTTTTATTGATAATCAAATATTGAATCACCTGTGAATAAAGGGAATAGCAACGTCGCTGACTAACATGATAAACCCGGGGCATGAGCCGGAGTTCACAGACACATTGGACCGTTTTCGCCGGAGCGGAAGTCATTATATCCAGAACCATCCCATCCGGACAATCGTAGCGTTCGTTGTAATTATAGTCTTCAAAATTCATACAAACTTTGCGGTCATTATAGTTGTACGTGATACAGGTGTTAATGTTGCCCCAATCAAACTCTTTTCTCAAAGTAATGCCGCTGACAGCGTTTGGACTAAAATATTAAAAATACACATTATTATTTAACAGTGTTTGTATGTATTTGTAGCATTGAATAATTTATTAAATAATACAATTATATAGAAAATTCCGCGCCATTAATATTACTTTAATAATTGAATTTATTTTTTAATTCTATATTTAATATTAATTAAATATGATTTAAAATATTTAAATCAAAGTCTTACCGCCGAAGACTTATGCAGCATTGAGCAACTCCGTTAGCAAAGACTAAAATCACAAAAGCAAAAATTGCCTTGTCCATTATTTTACTCATTGCACAGCCAGTGTTAATGTGGGAGATGAAGGAGTTTAACTAAAACAAAATTGACTTAATGTTCCCATGTCTAATAACATCATGAATCACATAAAATAAACATGTAAGTATAGAATATAATGCCTTGGTGGCAACCTTGGAAGCAACTGATCGCAGACCCTCGTTGTGAGTTCAAAGGAAAGGATGAGCAATCGACGGCGCCGAGCATTTGGTGACATCTGAATCAGACGTTGCAAATGAGATAAAAAGCATAAATACATACAGAAGGGAGTGGAGAATGCAGTTTCAGAAGAATTTAAATATCTCTTGATTTAGCCGACCGACGATGGAATGAATGCAATTTTGACATACAAAGAAAAAGAACAAATATTATTAAATACATATAAATTGAGTCAATTTTATTTTTGTCAAATATTATAATGGATTGTTTATTCGCACTTGTTTCTACCTTCTATAAAAAAAATTTTTATAATAAAATGAATAAATTTATTGTAGAAGGATTTTTGTATGTGGCAGAAATCAATTGGAATTAATTTTGTGGTTAGGTTAGGTGATTATATATTGTATGTTTGACAATTAGTACAATGTACAACTCCTTTTAAACGGAAGATAGGGAAGGCCCGTCACACGGGGAAATTTTTCAAAATAAATTTATAATTTTTAATATGTTGTGCACCCATTCATTATGCAAAATTAAATTCGTTCGATATATATTAACCTGTAAAATCTAACTGTAATTTACTCATTCATACATCAATATTGCATAATGGCGGGATTTCTTTGTAAAATGCTTTTCTGTGACGTGTGTATTCTAATCATTTTAGTAGAAATCTGGACGCAGTTTCTAGAGAAGTCGCTATTGCATGATTAAAGGTAATTAATCATAAATGTTCTTTATGTTATAGAACTTCTTGAATTGTTTCATTAGTCATAGATTCGTTCACAGAGACACTTTGTTAAAATAATTAAAGTGCGACTAATTGTTATTGCCCTTGTTGCAGTATTTACCAAAACAGGGTTATCGGAATTGGCCGACTTTTACAAAATATCCAAAAATCCAATGAATACATCTTGTACAGGCATTCCATGTATTCCAAAATGTTGTCCACCAGAAAAACTGCTGACTTTTGATTTTTTTGGTGAGAATTATACTTGCACGCGACCCTACGAAGGTTCTTCAAATTTCACTCCAATAATATACACAATCCCGGATCAAAAATTGAATCCAGATCGAACAGTACATATTCAAGTGGAAGATGAATTGAATTCCTGTAGTCTTTACTACCACAGTAGAAGGAGAGTATCCAAAAAAAGTGGTTACGTTCTTCCAGAATGGTATCCTTGTTTACACATTTAAAAACATTTATATAAATTATATTTGCATTTGTACATGCTTAGGAAAAATACAAACAAACTGCAAAAATTATAGAATAAATTACTTAAAAATACATTGTAAGCTTAATGCCATTTTTAAAGCTTTCAAATTATGGAAGATGGCTCTCTTAATTACCTGTGGATTGACAAAACCTGGAAAAACGTTCCGTTTTCTAATTATTGCATGGACGGCATTCAATTCAACGAATCCGACAAGGGTTCACTGTCCTATAACTTGTTCTTAGGCAAGGAGGAGGATTATGGCGTTATGATTTGCAGTGAGGAGGTAAAGTAATAAAAACACCAAAACATGACAAACTTTAAAACATTCTGTTTTCACTTTTTGCAACATTTCAGCAAAATATTCCCATTTATCCCACACTGTACATCACAAGCTTATTAGCAGCAGGATTCTTCATGTTATTAACATGCCTGGCGCACGCGTTGGTATGGAAGGAGCTAAATCTTCAAGGGTGGAACACCATGAGCCATTCTGCTACAATGTTACTTATGTACATTTTTTGCTCGATTGATTATTTTGCAGTGGATCTGATATACGGAACTGTAATCTGTAAGGTTGTAGGTAATGTACAACCATATGAAATTCATATCGTCGGTGCAGATGGAATGTGGGCTGCCTCCATGTGAACCTAAATGCTAAATGCTAAAATAAAGATGAGATATGCGCCAGCAAAATTTGGGGATTTATTACCCACCGTGTACTTAAAACGATGGTGAATGTTATACTTTGCAGCAAAATCACATGAAAGTAGTCCACTTTCTATCCCCACCGACGATATTGATGATATTTTGTTTTTTTACCAGTAATAATGGAAATTTTATGAATAAAGTTCTTATTTTATACCACAGGTGTCGCAACTCATTTCGTATTTCTATCCAATTTCTTCTGGCTCACAACAATATCCTTCAGCTTATTCTGGACCTTTCGGTAAATTTTTGATTTCCATTTTTGACATTATTTAATATTCTTAATTTATACTTAATTCAAGTTTTATCCAAGAGTCATCCAGTAAATAAATAGCCTATGGGGGGGGGGTTTATAAACTTTATTAAAATCTGCAATAGAATATTGAGTAATTGGAATAATATTTAAATTTTAATTTTAGCTGAATTTTTTGATTGATTGTTATAGTGGACCTTTTAAAATTCCGGATCCTAATGCAAATAGGAAGCAATACATTGGAAATGCGTGTTTTGCCTGAGGTGTACCAATGGGGTTTGTATTGGCGTCATTAATTGCTAATGAAATTTACATGTAATTGCAAATTATTATTAAATAATACATGTATTATTTATAATTTCTATGCATAGAAGTATGTTATAGAAATTACTAGTAGTGTGAAAAATACCTAATGTTATTCGTGTTATTGTTCATAGCTCAGACCCTTGTACGCAAGCACCGATTCCTTATTATGGTGAGCTAAACTGCTTCGTCGGCAGTGGAGCTCAAGGCTTTTATGTGTATTACCCGATTGGAGTTTTAATCCTTATAAATCTGTTCTTCTTTGGTGCAACCACCTCCAGTTTATACAGAAACAAGAAAAGTACAACGGTTGCAAGGGAAAATGTTAAAGAAAATCAACAATTGTAAATGTCTTCATTTGACTAAATTTTATTTATCTGATTTGCTAATTAATTTCTGAAAAATTTGCATGCATGCAAAATACCAAAAAATATTATTTATATTGATTAATATAATGATAATTATTTATGTACTCTAAATTTAAAAAATTATAATTTATATCCTTGCAGAAAAATCAAATGAATGTATTACATTTCAGATTCGTTCTCATTGCAAAGTTGTTCTTCATAATGGGATTGACGTGGATTTTTGAAGTAACATCTTGGTTACATGGCGACAACCAAAGGAATTGGTATTGGGTTATAATGGATATGGTGAATTGCTACCAAGCCATTCCTATCTTTATCATTTATGTCTGCAAACGCAACGTACTGGAATCATTGAGGAAACCTCGATTCATCAAAATCGATTACCAATGAGTTTAATTATGTCTGTCACTTAATTACTATTTAGCCCAATAACTATTGTAATTTCCGTGAGAATTTCGGTGAGGATAAATTTTTATATCAGTTTCAAAAAGTCATTCCATTTTATTTGCAATTTTAATAAATTATGAAATTTATCATATAATATTTATTTACCAATTTATGAACACAATTTATTATCGATATTGTAAATCGTGATGAAAACTAAACAAATTGAATAAATTTTAGTTTAAAGAATTCGTAGTGTCATTTTACATTGTATATTGACCTTGAATAATTTACCGCCGGCTGGTATTTCTGTATGTTTCATCTATACAACGGTTATTAAATGCGTTGAAATTGAGTCGATATTATAATTCTCAAATGTTATCATTGATTGTTTTATTCACGCTTGTTTTAATTATAATATTCTTCGATTACCACGAAAAAAGTATGAAGCATTTTTCATGTTACATAATTGGACATTTGGTTTTGTGTACAATAGTATTCATTCCCTAGCGTTCATGAATAGTCTGTGAACATTACGATTTTAATGATAAAATGCAACAACGACTCTACGGAGGAAACGATTTCAATCAATTTAATGAAAAATTTACATTTAAGACATTCACATGCTTTTAGCACATTTTTCGTGCTGTAAAATGAAGTTTTTGAGTGATTTCGTAGTTTACTTTACGCTTATTTGAATCGATGGAATTACAAATTCAAGAATTTCAATTTAATTTCATACAACTTTAAACCGATTTATTTCAATTCAACAATCATTGTGACTTGAATTGAATTGGATAGAAACATTAAAATTCACATGTGAATTGTTCCGATCCCTAGCAGCGACCGGTATTATTTTTGGCATCCTATTTAAAACTGGTCTTACGATTGTGAAAACGAAGTCTGGCATTTGTTCCAGTCGTTTGTTTGCTTCTTCAGTTAATAATCTCATTAACAAATTTGGATAAAACCATGTAAGAAACCTATGTACTAACCTACAATCACCACGGCCAATTTCGTCTTGAATAATATATAGTTTGCTATTGTTGTCAGTACAAAAATTCCAAATTCCAACACAGCTTTTATTGTGCAATGCAAGTCGAAGTTGTTCAATGCTGGATGTCATGCAAACGCTCCGGCCGCATTGCCCGCCACTTTCTAGATAATTGCACGATCCCTTTAAAAAAATTAATTGATTATCAAGAAAATTAGATTGAATTAACCAATCAGATCATTATAGAATTCAGGAGTTAATTTACTAATAATAACCATAAATAGAAGTTTTTGCGTTACGTACTATATGAATGATCCTAGTGTGAAAATAAACAAGTTACCTGTGTAAGTGAAGTAACACAATCTGACGTTTGATAATGATACACCGCATAATTGAGGTTAATAGTTTTGCAGGCACAACGTACAGTTGGAATCCCTAATTGATTATCGGATATCCAAACCAACCAGTATTTCATATTCTTTGCTTGCATTCTGAATTCGGCCATTTGATAACGAAGCTCGGTTGCCATTCCTTCCGGGAGACCGGCAATGTTGCCACTGTTCTTTCTTGTCACAAGTTCCTCTGAACCACAACCCTCATTTATGTGTAGCGTCAGTTCTTCCGTAGCATTAAAATCAATACAACTATTGCTATTCTCATGCAGAAACTGACAATTTTTGCAGGTCACGGTGGGATTCTCCGTTGTGCTTCCTTGAGTGGCTCCACCACAATTATCCTCTCCTCTAAAAACAATTTCCCCGGTAGGACAAATCACGAACACATTAAAGATATCCGAGAGATCAGGAAATGCAATTGGGAATGCAATTATTTGTGCTGTCCAAATACTAATAAATAACGCTAACAATGATTTTTTGTGCATTTTACGGTGCAATCAAAAAGTGAATATATTTAGAGTTTTGGACATGAAAATATCAAGACTATTTACAACGTAAAGTTTATATGCCCTATTTGGACAAAGATTCGAAGTTCTTTGCTGGACAGGGAAATGATTGATCATGGAATTTATATACACGCTATTTATATTTAAATTATTCATAACAAGCAGATTCTTTTGGTGTTCTAGTTTTAATTGGGATGCATTTAATCAACTGTATGAAGTTCAACCCACTAAAGCATTTAAATTAATTTAAATTAATTAAGCGCGCTCCGCTTTCAATGAAAAATATCTTACGTCAAACGTTTTTCAGCTAACATTCCCAAGGTTCGGTTAATTGAAGATAAACACAACCAATCTTGAAATGCCAGTAAGATAGGAAATATGATTTAAATTAATTGTACGAGAGCTAAAATTTTATTCCAGAAAATACTATTGTTATATACAAAATGTGATGAAATAGTTCTGTAAATATTTTTAAACCATTAGCTTTCATTGAAGAATGCAATGTACTATTGTGATTAAATTTATTCCATCGCTTAAAAAACAAGGATTTGAAAATGTACTTGTTCTCTTCTCGGTAGCAATAAATATTTGATCAGTACATACATATTCAGCGTCGAAAAATAATCCTAAGTTTCTAAATCATCAAAATAAAAAATACTAGATTAAATAACTTAAATGATTACACAGGACTTTGTGACCATTTTGGCCATAATTCCACTGTGAATACTTCTTCATTGACTGCAATTGAATATGAATAGAGTAAAGCAATGACGTCAGAATACCGAAAAATAACTTTTCACCGCTCATTGAGAATCTTTGCTTGGATTACCTAATGTCATTCTGTGCGTCATGTTCTTTACTATATTTTTGTTTGTACTCAATATGCACAACTTAGGGCTTGTGATCATTTGATTAGGGTTTGTCAACATTTGCTACAGTATTTGATTCGTAGACACTGGTTGCAATCAGACATAAATGATCACCACAGTTGTGCATTTTTACATGCACACGTGCAATTCAAGTGAATTACTTCGGTTGAAACATTATTATGCATTATTTATTTTGAAATGATATGTGTTTGTGAATAAAGTCATATGCAATTTAATTCGTGTTTCTATTTTCTTTCTGTTCTGGTATTTATCAATTATGACAACTCCTGAAATTGAAACCGAAGATTTCAAAGGACGTCTCACACGGAAACAAAAAAACAAAAATATATTTATAATTTTAATATGTTGTTGGTGGTCCCATTTTAAAATTCCTGCATGGACGGAATTCAGTTCAACGAATCCGACGAAGGTTCACTGTCCTATAATTTATTCCTAGGCAAGGAGGAGCATTATGGCGTTATGATTTTCGGTTAGGAGGTAAAGTAAAATATAATTAACACATCAATACCATCCACAAACACTAAAATCTTATGTTTCCACTTGTGCTGGTTTGCAACATCTAATCTACACTTTATTCAAGTTTTATCCAAGAGTCATTCAATAAATAGTTACCCAATGTGGGGATCTATATAAGCTTTACTAAAATCTGCAATAGAATACATATTGAGTAATATTGGAATAATATTTAAATTTTTATTTTATCTGATTTTTTTGATTGATTGTTATAGTGGACCTTTTAAAATTTCGTATCCTAATGCAAATAGGAAGCAATACATTGGAAACGCGTGTTTTGCGTGGGGTGTACCCCTGGAGTTTGTAATGGCGTCATTAATTGCTAATGAAATGTACACGTAACAACAAATTATTATTAAATAATAAATGGAAGTATTCTATAGAAATTACTAGTGTGAAAAATACCTAATGTAATTCGTATTAATGTTCATAGCTCAGATCCTTGCAAGCAAGCATTGATTCTTTATTATGGGGAGCTAAACGCTTCGTCGGCAGTGGAGCTCAAGGCCTTTATGTGTATTACCCGATTGGAGTTTTAATCGTTATAAATATGTTCTTCTTCGGTGCAACCACCTACAGTTTATACAGAAACAAGAAAAGTACGACGGTTGCAAGGGAAAATGTTAAAGAAAATCAACAATTGTAAATGTCTTCATTTGACTCAATTTTCTCTATCTAATTTGCTAATTAATTTCTGGAAAACTTGCTTGGAAATAACAAAAAATATTATTTATATTGATTAATATAATAATAATGATTTATGTACTCCAAATATAAAACATAATAATTTACATTCCTGCAGCAAAATCACATGAATTTATTACATTTCAGATTCGTTCTCATTTTTTATTTATTTTTATTTATTTTTATTTATTTCAACTTTATTTAAGTCTCAAGCTATTCAGTATAATTTATACTGATTTCCAATAGCGGAGACATTCAATCATAATCAATTCGTCATAATAAGTTTATAACAATCTAAGAGTCAAGCCAAGTTAAAACACAAATTAAAAGGTAATACATAATATTATTAAGTGAGTTCCAAGAATTCATTTATCCTAGTGTCCCTATTTGTTCTCATTGCAAAGTTTTTCTTTATAATGGGATTCACATGGATTTTTGAAGTAACTTCTTGGTTACATGGTGACAACCAAAGGAATTGGTATTGGGTTATAATGGATATGGTAAATTGCTACCAAGCTATTCCTATCTTTATCATCTACTGTAAACGCAACGTGCTGGAATCATTGAGGAAACATCGATTCATCAAAATCGATTACCAATATAAGTTTAATTATTAAACCTATTGGTAATAATTATTATTTTTGTCACTTAAACCCAATAACTGTTTGTAATTTCAGACTTCCATGGTGATAAAAAAATTTTAAACCAATTTCAAAAAGTCACTCTATTTTATTTGCAATTTTAATTTCAAACCCAATGATTTTCACTTGTTATAAATTATGAAATTTATAATATAATATTTATTTACCAATTTATCAACATAATTTATTATCGATATTGTAAATCGTGATGGAAATGATACATATAGAATAAATTTAAATTTAAAGAATTCGTGGTGTCATTTTATATTGTATATTGACCATGAATGATTTAACACTGCCTCACTGCCTCGTATTTCTGTATGTTTCATCTATACAACGGTTATTAAATGCGTTTAAATTGAATCGATATTATAATTCTCAAATGTTATCATTGATTGTTTTATTCACGCTTCCTTTTTTTGTAATTAAAAAAGAATGAATCATTATTCATGTTACATATTTAGCACATGGTTTTGCGTACAATATTTTTCATTCCCCAGTTCGTAAAAAGTCTGTGAACATTATGATTTTCATGATAAAATGCAGCAGCGATTTCGCACAGGAAACAATTCAAATCTATTTGGTGAAAAATTAAGATTTCAGTTGCTTTTAGAACATTTTTCATGTTCATGGCCGTTGGCCCTTACAACTTAATACATTTAAATTCAAATAATATCATTGTGATTTGAATTAAATTGAAAAACATTAAAATTCATATGTGAATTGATCCGATCCCTAGAAACGACCGTTATTATTTTTGGCATCCGTTGTGAAACTGGTCTTACAATTGTGAGCCGGCGAGAGTATCTTATTTGTTCCAGTAGTTTTTTTGCTTCTTTAGCTAGTAATCTCATCCACAAATTTGGATAAAACCATGAGAGAAACCTATGTACTAATGTACATTCACGATGGTCAATTTCGTCTTGAATAATATATTGTTTGCTATTGTTGTCATCACAAAAATTCCAAATTCCCACACAGCTTTTATTGTGCAATGCAAGTCGGAGTTGTTCAATGCTGGATGTAATGCAATTGTTCTGGACGCATTGCCCACAGCTTTCTGCATAATTGCACGATCCCTTCAAAATAATTGATTATCAAGAAAATGAGAATGAATTTAAGAATCAGATCATTAGACAATTTAGGAGTTAATTTACTAATAACCAAAAATAGAAATTTTTGCGTTACATGAATGATCCTAGGGTGGAAATGAACAAGTTACCTGTGTAAATGGAGTAACACAATCTGACCTTCGAGAATGATACACCACATAATTGAGGTCAAAAGTTTTGCAGGCACAACGTATAGTTGGAATTCCTAATTGATTATCGGATATCCAAACTAACCAATATTTCATATTCTTTGCTTGCAATTCACTGAATTCGACCATTTGATAATCACGCATTGCTATTCCTTCTCGCCTACGCAGGTCCGAGAGAGCTGCAATGTTGCTACTGTTCCTTCTTGTCGCAAGTTCCTCTGAACCACAACTCTCATTTATATGTAGCGTCAGTTCTTCCGTAGCATTAAAATCAAAACAACTATTGCTATCCTCAAGCAGAAACTGACCATTTTTGCAGGTCACGGTAGGATTCTCCGTTGTGCTTCCTTGAGTGGCTACACCACAATTATCCTCTCCTCCAAAAACAATTTCCCCGGTAGGACAAATCACGAACGCATTAGAGATATCCGAGAGATCAGGAAATGCAATTGGGAATGCAATTATTTGTAATGCCCAAAGACTAATGAATAACGCTAACAATGTTTTTTTGTGCATTTTACGGTAAAATCAAAAACTGAAGATATTTAGGATTTTGGATCTGCAAATATCAAGATTATTTACAAGATAGAGTTTATATGCACTATTTGGACAAGGATTTTAGTTCTTACTGCTGGACAGGGAAATGATTGTTCATGGAATTTATATGCTGGCTATTTATATTTAAAATATTCATAGCAACTGTTAAAAAGCAGATTATTTTGGTGTTCTAGTTGCTATTGAGATGTAGTTAATTGTGTGAACTTCAACCTAGTTAAGCATGTAAATTAATCTAAATTAATTAAGCGCGCTCCGCTTTCAATGAAAAATATCTTACGTCAAAGGTTTTTCAGCTAACATTATCAAGGTTCGGTTAATCGAGGATAAACACAATCAATGTTAAAATGCCAGTAGGATAGGAAATATAATTTAAATTGTACGAGAGTTAAATACCCCGTTTTATCCAAGGAAATGCTATTGTTTTATACAAATTGTAACAAAATAAATCTGTACATATTTTTAAACCAGTAACTTTCATTGAAGAATGCAATGCACTATTGTGATGAAATTTATTCCATCGTTTAACAAATGTGGATTTGAAAATTTACTTGTCGTGTTTTCGGTAGCAATAAATAGTTGATCCGTATGTATATTAAGCGTCGAAAAATATCCTAAGTTTCTACATCATCAAAATAAAAAATACTAAATTAAATAAATTACAGCACTTTGTGAAAATTTTGACCATAATTTCACTGTGAATACTTCTTCATTGACTGCAATTGAATATGAATAGAGCAATGACGTCAAAATTTCGATGAATAAGCTTTTACCGCTCATTGAGAATCATTGCTTTGATTATCCAATGTCATCCTGTTCGTCATGTTCTTTACTATATTTTGGGTTGCACTCAATATGCACAACTTAGGGTTTGTCAGCATTTGCTCCAGTATTTGATTCGTAGACATAAATGATCTCCACAGTTGTGCATTTTTTCATGCACTCGTGCAATTCAAGGGAATTATTTCGCTTGAAAAATTATTATGTATTACTTACTTTGAAATGATATGTGTATGGGAATAAAGTCATATGCAATTTAATTCGTGTTTCTATTTTCTTTCTGGTATTTATCAATTATTACAACTCTTGAAACCGAAGATTTTAAAGGACGTCACACATCTAAACTTACAAGAATAACTTCATAATTTTAATATTTTGTTGGTGGTAAAGCATAATGCTTTTATTATTGACTTGTTGGATATAACTACATGTAAATGTAAAGTCTCACTACTAATAAAGTCAATATTGCCGAGTGACAAGATTTATTTGTAAAATGTCGTGTTTAGTAGAATCTTATAAACAAACAATGCGGTCATGCATGATTGAAGATCTAAATGTTCTTCAAGCCGTCATACATCATTCATGAAGTACCTTCAATTATTCTCT
>JAQGAK010002405.1:0-20575 GCA_034696945.1 Lipothrix lubbocki
TTAATTTTTGTATTAATTTTTGTATTAATTTTTGTATTAATTTTTGTATTAATTTTTGTATTAATTTTTGTATTAACAATATCAACAATTTACAATAACAATTCTTCTTCTTGGTAGCATAAGAATTACCCTAAATATTTAAATAATTGCACTGAAAGCCGCAACCATGAATTTCCTACAATAATTTCCAGAACATTTTTACAGAAGTGTTTTTTTTCCATGGTGAAATACATAAATAGCGAAAACTTTTAACACGGCAGCAGGTATTTATCAATTTCCCCCTGGAGACTTTTCACGCTTAATTATTCTTCCATTTTCACCTTGAGAGGAGCTTATAAAAATGTGTGGGAAATGGATTTACATATATGTGTGTATGTCCATATAATTAATTACTGATTTTTGGAAGGACTTCCCTGCTGCCAACACACCTTGGTTGACTTAACTATTAATGCTATTATGTATGTTAATGGCATGCAAATCCTAACGATTTATTCCTTTTTGGTCCTCAGGGGATAGTAAAGTGAAAGTTTCCCTTGAAAGAGAACTTCCTCACACTTTAGCACAAGCTCTTCACAGATCAGTGACCAGGTTTAGGAGTTAGGGACTAATTCGGCTCGGCTGAGTGAATCGATTGGAATTCATTTGGTGATCAACCGTGTGTGGTTCAATGGGGAGTTTAACGAGTTTCTGGGTTGATTGGATGTGCTGCTGGCTGGGGATGCAGGGAGTTTTAAATATAGAACAGCTTTACATATTTAACCTTTATTTGTGGGCGTGAATTCTTTTAGTTTTTACAGGAAAAGAATTTGAAACCAATGGTATTAACTAAAAAATTGAACTCAATTTAAATAATTTGCTTACAATTTTGTTCTAAATGCGTTTGTGAATATACATACAGAAATAATGGTATTTTGATCCGGTTAGAAAATCGTTTTTAACATTGAAGCATTCAATGTTTAGTTTTTATTTTCTGAACCTCAACGCCAAATATTTTTTTAATTTCCCCTACCCGTCATGAAGTTGTTCCTCAAATCTTCATTCACGATGTGTGCCGGAAGGGTCTCATGTGAAGTTTATTAATTCACTCGTATAAATTTGCATTTACCATTTTGTTCTGCAATAAATCTTCATAATTAAAATTGATTTATCACTTTTCATTTATGGTTATTTTTTATTTTGCTTAAATTAATTCGCCATTTTCCTTTTTTTAAATTTTTTTTTAAATTTATTTTTTTACATTTATATTTTTAAATTTATTTTTTTTAATTTATTTTTTTAAATTTATTTTTTTTATTTATTTTTTTTAATTAATTTTTTTAATTTATTTTTCAAAATTTACCAATGAATTTTTAGTAATTGTTTATTTAATTGTAAACCAAAGCATTAAAACATAAATGTTTAATATTTTTTTGCATTTACGTTCATGGAAATTTCCCTCTAAAAATTTCACAATACCCCCAAAACCCTAGGACTAATTTCCCAAATGGAAAAAGGAATAGCACAAAATTTCGTTTGAAGTCCAATACACAAAGTGAGGATCACAGGTGTGTGCAAAATGAGAAATGGAGTTGATGTCTATTTGAGATATGCTGGAGGATAGTTGACATTTTCCCCATTTGAGTGCGTCGTCCCAAAGGGGAAAAGGGAGGATATGTCAAAAGGGACGAACGGAATTGTGTTCTTTATCGTTATTCATGAGGAAACAAAGCTGTCTGCTGCTTTGTAACTATCAATCTTCATTTTTCTTTGTGCCTCCCGCTGGAAAAATGTTCTTAACAGTTGGGCATAATAGATATTTAAAAAGTCGAGAGTCGATATGTTATAGTCAAAAGTGCATATAAGCGCAATAATACTAAAATGCATATAAAATACAGAAAATAAAGATCCCCTCGCCTGCCTCGTCATGTCTACTGTCAACGTCAGCTGGATTTATTTCCAGCTCTGACCCACATATTTACTTCATGACTTCTATCCGTACTTTATTATTTTATTTATGTGCACATTGTCCATAAGGGTGCAATTGTGTATACAGAATTATTAAAAATACAGATAGGATATTCCCGGAATTCAAAAATAAATTTCCGAGACCAACGGCCTCTGTATGGGAAAGTTCATTCCGTTATAATTCTTCAACTGTTTGACCTATGACCTTAACATTCCATGTGTATATACCTAACTCAATTTCCCAAATTTTTCCGATGAGATTTTTCAGTGGAAATTTTGAATGACTTTAATGCCGTTCAGTATATTTCCATAAGCTAATGGCCGTTAAGGTAGTTTCATTGTAATACAGTAAATAATTGAGGCAACATGCACATTTTTAATGGATTCGTTTTTTACGTAAATAAAACATTATATAATAAACATGGGGGAAAATGAATATTTACGCAGAAATTTTGCACTAAACAAAAAAAGTAACACTTGGATTAGAAAATGTTTCTTGGGCTCAGCCTTGCGTCCCATTTCCTCACTATTTCCCGCCTTAGCTCTTGAGTGGATCGATAGAGCGAGCGGCTTGGCGAGTTTTCATTGCTAAACCTTGACGCCACTTGGTGTTTTTATTTTGCTAATTCTTTGGCCAAGTTCTGCTCTCACCTCTGCTAGGGCTAAAGATGATGTTACATTGGAATAAAATGATGGAAAAAATGATCTGTAATTTGTATAATTTCATCCTACATATACTTTGTATAAATAAATATCACCAGAAAATCAGCTTATAATACACCAAACGGTTTTTGCCTGGCGAAAGTAGATTAGAAACATCTATTTAAGTTAATGAAATCGGCAATGATTACGCCGCTCCTTCCGCAGTCTTTTCAGAGTTGCTCCTTCCCAATTTAGATTAGAAATTTCTTTTCGCGAAAAATTCCAGCTACGTTGCGCCAGATTAATGGAAGATAAGGGGAAATGAAAAAAGTGTCAATCCTCCACGTTGTCAGCAGCTTTCTCATCACTTCAAGCTACTATTCATGGTGACCCGCAATTTGAACCTTTTCAGCAAATTTCCCAAAGCTTTTCACGTCGTTATCTCCCCCTCCACAATCTATTGTACTTGCTCCTACATTTTCCTCGAGTTTACTCCACAATTTCAACACATTTTCCCACGTAGGAGTTTTTTCCACACAATTTCATTCTGCAATTTGTTCGGAATTTTCTTTTCTCTAATTCTCTACAATTTCCTTCAGAAATTTTTGTTATATTTTTTTGAAGTTTTTGTTAAATTTTCTTTTTAATTTTGCTTTACATTTTTTTTAAATAATTTTTTTTAATTTGTAAAAATTTGGTCTATTTTTTTAAATTTTTTTAAAATTTTGTCTAATTTCTTCATTTTGTTAACTTTCCTTTTTAATATTTTTTTAAATTTTTAAATTTTCTTCCTAATATTTTTTTAAATTTTCTTTCTAATTTTTTAAAAAATTTTTGTTACATTTTCTTTTTAATTTTTTGTTGAAAATTTCCCGCATTTTCTTATACTTTCCTTTAACTTTTCTTACCTTTTAGTTCACATTGATTTTCCCTATTTTTTAAACACGTTTTTAACGTTTTTTTATTTTTCTATCATTTAAGCAATTTTTACCGGAAATTTCTCCACAATTCATTTCCCCAAAGACGAGAAATTTCACAAGGAAAAATCCTGACCTTTTACTCCGGCGCTAACCTTTCACTTGCAATTCTACCCTCAAACTACTAATATAATTTCTAAGAGCCTGTGACCACATTGTTTGCCATAAACTTAGTTTTATTGTAATTTTATGGACTAGAAAGTTCAACCTTTTCCCCATATCCTTCACTTTGAATTTCAGTTTAGGAAATTTCCGGAGAAACACTACTAGATCCTTGGGAGAATCAAAATGTGGAGTGCGTTCTCATTCCCCAAACGGCAATCCAAGCGCTGTTCTTCGGGCTCCTTCGTCTTGTTGTGCAAGTTTATTAGTTTGCCGGGCAGGAAGGAGTCTATGGTTGAATAATGCAAAAGGAAGTGTCAGGAAAGGTTCTTGGAGAAACGGAGTCAGAGAAAAGAAGTGTATGTTGTATGTATAGGGATGGGAAGGAGTAACGCGGATGCTCCACATGCGGTGTAGAAGGAGCTCCTTTTACAAAATAACTTCGTGACAGGCAATAAATTCTGAAGGATCCTCTTTTTCGTTTCATCTGTAGAATAATGAGCTCCTGGCCTCTTCCGCGGATCCTCCTTTTTGTATGGCTTTTATTATTTCTGGAGAAGTTTTTGTTCTTTATTTTTACGAAAATATTGGGAAATAGCCCGTGGATTCGAATCGAATTTGAAAATTTTGTAAACATTGAAAAACCATCGGAAGTTGAAATTTTGTAAGACTTTAGTGCCGGAATGTCATTTACTTTGCCCTGCTAACTATTCTAACCAAGTTTTTCATAACTCGACATATTTAATATCTGGGGGATCTGCTAATTACCTGGAAACCTTGAAAAAATTCAAACTGGCGTTAAAACAAGCCATTTTTCTTTCCCATTGCTTTAAAATAAAAGAAATTTGTACATAAATTTAGACAAATTTGCTTTAAACTAAAATGTTTTTTCAGAATAAAATCATGAACATTAATAAATATGTAAATTAAAAAGTATTTTTATGCAATTTGTAACTGTACTATTAAATTTGCAGTAAAACAAAAAAAAAGAATTTAAAATCCTAAAATCACGCTGGCTAACGTGAAAATAGCATGGAAGTCAATGCGTCTATCTGCGTCTTTTTGTGGATTTTCTGCCTCCGCAGCAACTTGTGGAATCTCTAAATTTAAGAGGGATTTCCCACGTTCTACCAGAGGATTTTACAAGTTAAAGCCTTGCTATAAATTGCACCCTCACTATAATTCTTCCCTTTAAAATAATTCTCCCTCTTTGCAGTATATGCCAAAATATAAGTTTGTTTCCTATGAGTAAAATCATTTTATGGGTTTACAGCAGAGAGAAGGAGCTTTAGTGTTTTAAAGGTGGAGCGGATTTTTTTTTCTCTCTCTCTCTCTCATACATCGACTAAAGATAAGATAAAAATGAGGATTTATTAACGAGAGGATTTTTGTCGCAAAAGTATTTTTAGCATGTTTCCCGTCTTTTTTTGCACCATCACCTTTTCGTCGTTTAAACGGTGTGCATTTATGTATATGGGAAGGATACTTTTTTTTGTAGTATTGCAGAGGTTTCGCACTCACAAGGCTTAGTAGATTTCGTGTGCGTTTTTGTTTTTCGGTTATATTGCAGGTTCCCTTGCTTTTTATTTTGATATCCATATATCTTTGCAATGATACGATGAAAATATGGTTATTTATAGAGCTGGCAATTTTGTGGCACGGGAGTTTTTTTTTATTTTTAGGAAACGTGTGGAGTTTTTTTTCGGAGGATTGTCGTCACATTTTTACGAATATTGCACATATGTTTTATTTTCGTCGATTCATTGTGGTGCTGGGTGTAATGTATGATTAAACTGCGTTCATTTTTGTTATGGGTTTATTTTTTGTACACATTTGGATAAGAATTTTAGGAAATAAACAATTAAAATTACTCTGTTATTTTTTTTTATTTTCAAATTAATTCCATAATTCTTACCTTGTATTTAAACTTATTTTTTTGCCATTACACAACAGACTAAAGCGAACTGAATACTGGAATATACAGGCGAAAACCAATAAACGGCAGTAGATTAAACCATTTTTCTCTAATGAAAGCCTTAAATTTCAACGAAGGAATTGTATGATTTCCATGATGTCGCATTGTAATTCCCAGAGAAGCTTGCCTTTTCTAACAGAAATTCAATTTAAATTTCTAAAATTCTTGGATTGTATCATATCTTGTTCGGATTGTACTAAACTGTGTTAAATTCCTTATGGTTACCAACACATTTATTACTTAACTCTTTACCGCGTAATTGCAGGCCATTAAATGGGAAACGGCGCTGTATTATTACGATTTTCATACTCAGTTAAAACCACACTTGTGCAACTGTGTAATTAATGAGACCCTGCCGCTTTTAAAGGGGTCGTACAGTTATTATTGACGTTGAAAATATTAACGCTTTCACTACATTAGAAAGCCCCGTTGAAACTACCAAAGTAAGTTCAAAAACCTTCACAATTTTCACTGGCGTTAAGGTTTGCTAAATATTAAAAAAAATTGTTGTATTACAGCAAGTGTAGTAGTAAAAGGAAATATACATATATGGATTTGCTATTTATTAAAAACTGTACACAATTTTACATGTGAAAAACGTATAAAGTTTATGTTGCACTAAGGACGACAAATTTTTTGCGAGGGAAATTATTTTCTTCTCCGTTTAAAAATAAATACAATTCACAACAAAGAATTTGAAAAACTTGGAAAAGTGCATACATTTTTAAGGGAAGTTCCAGAGTTTTTTCAATTTATCAACGCTTCCATTAGTTCAAAAATTATTACACCCGACGTCAAATTATGAATGAATGATCCCAAGTCGAGAAACATCTTCGCTATTGAGCACCTACCATATAGTTTGTGGCTTTTGCAGGGCAATAAAAAATTCGTATATATAGTTTTATGTCAATAAGTACATGTGGGGATTTGAAGGCGGCGGGAGGATTATTATCAAGCACACGGTGAAAGCCTTATAACCTAGCAATTTTTATATTGCATATACATATGCTTGTATTTAAATACATGTTATATACATACGCACGTAAAAATACATGTTATATACATATGCACATATAAATACATGTTATATACATATGCACATATAAATACATGTAATATACATATGCACATTTAAATACATGTAATATACATGGATACATTTAAATACATGTAATATACATGGATACATTTAAATACATGTAATATACATGGATACATTTAAATACATGTTATATACATACATACATACATTTACAAGTATGTACGTTACATACAGAGCCATTTATAACTACGCTATATACATACGGTCATTTCATAATACGTTATATACACCCATGCATAAGTATATGTTAGAAGGAAAGTTTGGGAGATTGGCAAGGGAGTGGGGTCATAAAAGCCAATGGTAAATTTCTACGACTTCAATTTAGCCAAAAATCCAGGAGCAGCAATCTGCCTGCATATGCTCTCAAGCCTTCAATTCCGTTTAAGCACCAGCACCAGCAGCGCTTACAAAGTTTCCAAGTGTAAATAATATACATACATATTTACATAATTCTCCCATGGTAATCAAAGGTAAATGTGTGTGGGGTCTGTGTCTTCCATGTTCTTCTTTAATTGCTCTTTGCTCCTCTCATGGAATTTACTGCAGTAAAGTAGTAGTAGTAGTAGTGTGGAGCTCTTTCGAGGCTTCTTTCTTTTCCACAGGGCATTTCCTCCGTATTTGCTCAAAACATTTTCGCAAATTTTCCAAGTATAACGGGGAAATCCGTGGGTTTGGGGTATATTGGAATTTTTTTAGAAGGTGGCTGAAAGAAATTAAAGAGAGGTGATGGGGTGGATTCAATTTTAGATTTCGATATCGTTTTAGGAGGGAATAGAGACGAAATTACGTGTAATGAATTTGAATTTGCTGCGGAACAACTTGCACATTTTCAATTAATTTTAGCTCGAAATTTATAATTTTATTAAAATAGACTATTCCTTGCACTTTCTTTTTTCGTCCGCCTTAATGTTAAACTCAACTACTAACATTTACCGCTGAGGAAACTGTTTGCCATCTCACCACGAAATAAAATTGTGTGCGGCGTTAAAATTAAACATATTTTGAGTAGCAAATACAAATTTTATTTCAAGAGGAAACTTGAATAAAAGTTTGGATACATTTTATTTAAGATAAAATTTAATTAAATTTTTCAACAAATTATATGTGATACTAATAGAAAATTCACAATTATTTTAAATAAATTTAAATTTTAATAATTTACATTTAATTACTCAACGGAGTCCAAATTACAACAAATTTCTATGTAAATTAGTAAAGAAAAAAGTCCAAGCCATTGAATAAATTCCGCGCAATATAATTCTGAGCGCGGAATACCAATGCAGCGTTAACAACTGGAAATTCCAATAAAGTTTTATTACTAAGAGCATCAAAAATCCTCGCGTGACCCGAGAAACTTGACAAAAATAGAAGGGAAGGCCTCGAAGGGCAGACAAATTAAATCAAGAATGTTGCTAAAAATTCCCAGTCTCTCGGAAAACCCCGAATTGTGCAATAAACAAAATCGCTACCCACGACCCACAATGAAGTGCTAAAATGCATTTGCGGAATGCAGTTCAACCAGCCAAGGAATGCATGACAATTTGCACAAGAATGTTTTAGCGGGAAATTGCGCCTAACATCCATATGTACATGCCATAGATATAGGCGATATACATAAACTGCCTTATAGTTTCTTGCCACGTGTGTAATCAAAATATAATATTTTCCTATAGCTACGCATGTTATTTCTCGGACTTTTAGTATAAGTATAGAAACCCAAATGATTTTTTTAACAACAACGGCGGAGCTGTCGAGGAGAAACAATGGAAGCGAGTGTGGAAATGAATGACATTCTAGACTAATAAACTCTGTAGCTAATAAATGAAATGGAAAAAGAATTCACAAAGGGAGACAACGTTATTTATTATTCACTCTCTTTGTTTCAGTTTTTTTTTATTTCGTCCACATTTATTCAGTTTTGCCACACTACACTATTTAACATTATTTTATTTGCCATATAATTTAGCAACCCGAACGTATCTAATGAGTACTACATAAGGAGGATTTATTACAAACGGCGCTAGAACGTCACAAAATATTTTTTTAACTGTAAATAATAAAAGTTCCGCAAAATTGAAAAAATTAATAATTACATACACAAATATTTCATCTATAAATTTCATGCAATAGAAATTTTGAAAAAGAAAGCATAAATAAGGAACGTCATGAATGTTTAGAAAATAACCATAAAAATACTACAAAAAGAGTAAAATAAAAGTTGGAAGACAGTAAAATTTAATCGCCGAAATAGAGAAATGAAAAAGAAAAAGACAAATTTGCTCGTCATAAAAACTATATTTTTAAGGCAATGGCGCCTTTCGATCATTTCAAAGCTATCATGGTATTTAATCAATTTGTTACTTATATTTACTTAAATATAAATTTAATTTTGTTAAGTTTAACGCCGTGCATGGAAATGAAAGAGCATCATGCATTGTTCGAGCTTCAGCGGATCCGTTATGATTGTTTGATTAGAAAATATAGGAGCAAAAAGCGCAAAGGCCTTCTCTTCTCGTCGTAGTGCCGTGCTTTGGCAAAATGCACATCGCCGGCTGCCCTGCATGCTCAGTTTCAAAAGTGCAGTCTCCAGTTTTAGTGACAGGGCGCCCGCTCTCTCCTGATTTTATGTGCTCCTTTCCGAGTTTTTCTCTCGCCAGTGCTCTTTCCAAAATATTTGAGGATTTTTATTTGAAATTTGAAATTCTTTCATTTCAATCTAAATTCTCCATTTAACTAACGTTGAAAAATTCATGTGCTAAAATTATTTTTGAAAATATAAGAAAACCTGAAATTTGAATAAATAACTTCAGAATTGGTCAAATTGAAACAAATTTTTTTAAAATATTTTTTTTAAATCAGAAAATAATAATGGAATTATTTCTCATAAATAATGGAACTTTCAAGCCACCAAACGAATTTATTTAAAATAGAAGTTGTATTATTAGGTTCGGATTGTGGCAATGTATTAAAACAAACGTTAGGTAGAAATTTGAACTAATTTCGATAATTTGTTGGACAAAAGCGGGAGGGAGAGAATAAAAAAATAAGTAAGGAGCTTGTCAATCTAAAGAGCCGAAATCCCCTAAAAGATACAAAAAAAGGCTTCTGTACACAAAGGAAATAATAGCTGCTGAAAGAAAAATAATAATGTTGTAAAATAATACAAGGAGGGAGCTCTCAAGTTACAAACTTTCAAGTGGTAAACTTACATCCGCTGAACATGAGAAGCCTCGAGTAAACATTTGCAAATACTTGTGCTTACGATATATTTATTATTATTATTATATGTATCCTATACTATATTTAAGATAATACTTGCGTAACGATATTATTAAAAATACAAGATACACAAGTTATTAACATGATATATTCGACGCTCTTGTAGAGCACACGTAAAGAAATTACTATCCCGGACTACAGTACATATATACATACAGTCGTCTATAATCGCGCTGCTTCAAGGAGGAAAACTCTGAAATTTTACTCGATTTGCTTCAGTCGAGCTTCTGCTTCCTTTAACGTCACGTCGTTCTATCGCATTTGTCACAATAATATTACTACTAGTTCCAGCATCTTTTAAACAATTTGACAATTCCATGTCAAAGTTTAATCGGCGTTAAAATGTGAAAAATAATTAGCTGGATTAATGTGAGATTTTAAGTTCAAATATCCAAAAAAACATTTAGCGGCGTAATAGTCCAAATAATTATTTCATCCAGAAATCTCAAAACAAAATTCAAGAAAATATTACGAAAATAAATAATTTTCAAAAAGCCGCGGGAATAATGTTAAACAAACATAGCGAAGACAATCTTTAAAATTTCAAAAAAATTTCAAAATAAATTAAGAAAACATTGCAGCAAATAAAATTATTAAAAAACTCTCCATTTAAAACAGTTTATTGGATCCAGTGCCAAAAAAGTAAAAATTAGTAAAGTATTTAAAACCCAAAGTTCTGTCTCTACTGCTTCGGACATACGAGAACACATGTATATTTACAATGACGTGTCGTCTATTTAATTGCTCCACTCCAGAATACTCCGTCGATACTAATTATCCTCGATTATACAAATGCTAATTCTATGTGGAAATTTAGAATACAAAAACGCACATAAATACATTTTGTGTCGTTGGGGAAAATTGTGGCCGGCGGGCTGAAAATCCACTAAAATCCATAATACACAAGTGTTTACGTATACCAAAAAAAACGCACATAAATATATTTAGTGTCGTTGGGAAAAATTGCGCCCGGCGGGCTTAAAATCCACTAAAATCCATACAACAAGTGTTTACTTAATCGTATAAGTGAGGGAACAATATCGAAGCCCGAATAGGAAATCTCCATCTCGGACGACCATAAACGTTGAACGTGACGGCCTGTATAACGTGTATATGTCCGTTTGAGTGCTATAGAAAATAGCCCAGAATTCCACACATACAGAACAAACGAGATCGACAAACGCGAGTTTAAAATGAAATAAACATGGACCTTCCAGCACTCTGACATATGTACGTGCGTGTTAACAAGGGACGTAATAACACGCATACATACATAAGACAAATTAAATTGTAAAGCAAATTCGATGATATAGGAAAACACATGTAGATTTATATAGGAAGAGGGATTTTTGCAATTGAAAAAAATAAAACGGGAATATATGAATAAAATATTCAGGAGTGGATGTAACAATAGGAAGACGTTCTTTTGACTTATAATGAAGATACAATGGGAGAACAACAAGTCGGTCTAATTAGCTCCTCACGCCGCATGGAATTATAACAGGAGAGCAGACTGTGTGGAAACAAAAAAAATACATTTTTCAAATGTGAGTTCTTCTTCTTCCTGTCCTTCTCCTGTGTGCTGTTGTTCTTCCTTTGGTGGCGGTGGGTCTGCTGGTGCTGGAAAATTTATTAATACCCAAAGCAAAGCCCATCCACTGTTGTGTGTTCTGTATTTTTTTCAGATGAGAATTCATATATTTCCCCATGCCCTTTGATTACACGGGTTGTGATGTGTTAAACAAATTGTAATCGCATGTGTAAAAAGGACGGACTGGAAAAAAGATTATTAGTTGTGAATGTCACTGTTTTTTTTTCTCTTCGCAGACGGTGAGAGAGAGAGAGAGAGAGAAACGAGTGTACTAAATTAAATTTTGTGCATCGGCCGGTGGAGCGTAAACGTGTTTGAATATAAAGCAAGTTGTTATATATAAATTTATAAGCTTGTTATTATTTCAATGCGTGTGTGAGTGCAGTATTCCCAAGTGCGCCACCCGCCCTTTCTGCCGTTCACTGTAATCAAGAATTCAATGTGTAAATCACATCTCAAGGTTTTTATTTCCATGCAACACTATTCCTAAAGGATATTTCTCACATCACAGCTCCGCTACCCTTCCGTGTATTTATTCTTGTCGATATAAACACTGCGAGGATTTTTGTAGTGACAATTTTCACGTACATCGTCGGCCCGATAAAACTGGAATCCAATCGGAATTTCACTAAAACTTAGTACAAAACATTGAAAATCAATTTACAATTAATTCATTACGATTGGTGGCTCCTTTAAATCTTAATAATTCTAATATAAATTCGTACTAAAACAAATGTGGCGTTAAAGTTAAACAAATTTAATTGCTGCAAAAAACAACTCATTTGGAGATTTCCACAGACGAAGAAGCAATGTATTGAGTTTTAAAACATTAAACTATTCTGACGATTATTCTAGGATTAATACCAATTTTACAACTGTGCGTAATCGCCTTGCGGTTTTAATTTGTGGGGAAGCTCCAGTAGATTAAACGACCACAGTCATCAATTTTAAAACTTTTGGGTATTATTTTTATTTAGTTGCCTTAACAAGAGGCGGAAATATTTCCTTGAATTTCAAATACTGTCGGAAATAATTCGGGCGCGGAAGAATTTACGTACTCGCTGACTTTTGAATTTCGCGCCGCAGATTTTAGACTGTCTTGTATATACGTACTTATATAGAAAGCGCTGGAAGAATGGAGGAAGTTGATTTCAATTGTAAGGGATGACTGAAGGGAATTTATAAAAGTGACAAAAAAACGGTGACGACAAAAATTAAAAATTGTAAATTAACTTTTAAACATTTACGCCGTTTGAGAGATTTTTAGTGGAACGGGAGTTCTCAGATTAGGTCGAATCCTTTTGCTGGTGCAAAATTGTAAACAGTGCAAAAATGCAGGGGGAGAGTGGATCATTGGCAGACCTGCAAAAATACCACACACGCTTCGCCCGTTCCCGACGCCACACGCTTGCCAATGTGTTGCCTATGGGGTAAGTCGTCAAATTGTCAGACTTGAATTTATACACGCAATTATTATTATTCTTATTATCAAAAAATGTATAAAAATAAACATGTATTGGAGCAATGTCACTCGCCCGCTCCAATAAATTCTCTCACCTTGAATGCACTTAAAAAATTTTTTGTAAATAATAAAAATGGGAAACATTTTATGGAACGATGTGTAATATTGTGTAAGGGGAAAACAAATACAAATCAAATATTTCTTTTTTCACTACAATAAAAATCATAGAGCTTGTTGCTGCCGCCGTAAAATCCGTAATAATAACAAGGTCCAAATAAGCCGATAGTAAAAACTAGGAGGAAAAATTGATCCGTAAATATTGATACGTAAAAATACGTACTTGATGTTATGTAAATTAAAACGTTATCTCTATAATTTCTCACAAACACACACACACACACACTCACATTTTTCCAGTCTGTCAAAAAAGATGAAATGAGCTGATAATTCTCTGCCTGCCTCTTTTTTTTCTCTCTTTCTCTCTCTCTCTCTATGGCATTTCCTTATAATTATAATGTCAATGTTATTCCATTATAAGAAAAACATTGTAGTGGCGTGAACGCTGGTTGTTCTGTATGTGAATTTTATATGTGCAATAGTAGACACACGGCTTTCATAATTTGCTCAGCTCCTCCAGCATTAAACCCCGGGATGTCACTGAATGTGAAATGTGGCTGTCAGTCTCCAGAATAGGAAATTCTTGGAGGCATGAGAGGGCAATTTCCATATATGTGTATGTGTGTAGAGTAGAGGCTTGAATTTCTTGGAGTGTTGTGTGTCAAGAAATAAATTTGAATTTATTCACTCACACACATTCACACAGACACACATAAACTTGTACATGTATGAGCGACACGAGTATTCGTAAGGGGTTTGTTTTCAAATCTTGTATTTGTTTATGAAATTTTGGGCTCAATTCTTTTTCTATTTCTTACAATGCAAGTATACATTTTCTTTTAGAATTGCAGTAAAATTATTATTTTAAATTTCAAAAACTTGAGTGCAATTAAATAAAATGAAAAATTTTGTCAGGTTTGACGCCATTTGTAATATTTACAGCCTGAACCAGTTACAGAGGTGGAGAAGTCTTTGGATTAAAAAAATTAATTTAGTAAAATAAATCAAAATAAAGTACGTAAAATTGGAATAAGAAATTAAAGTTATTTGTGAATACAAAAATAATTTTTATAAATCCTCTAAAATTAAAAGTATTTTTACCACTGGCGCCATTGCATCTTCGGAAATTACACATACGCAAATAAATTACTGAGAACCTTGATTTAGATAAAATAAATAGAATTTACAAATTACCCATATTATTTCTCAAGGAGAATTTCGCAAGGGAATTTAATAGAGAAATCCTATGGATTTCACAATTGAGCTCCTAGGAATTTTTCCCCTGAGGAGAATCCTAAAGTTCCGCACACTACTCCTCCGTTTGTTTGCTCGCCACTTGAGCGGAAATGAATGATTGCATTATTGTGAAGATCCCTGCAGACTTGATGTTATAAATTCGCTCTTTGGAAGGGAACGGGCTGGTTATATAGAAGCATAATAGGAATCCACATATTGTAGGAATTACATATATATTTAGATATAGAATTTCCATATATAAGGAATTCACATATATTCACATGTATAGAAATTCGTCTTTATACCATAGATTTTGCAAAATAGAGAAAGAGAAGAGAAAGAGGAAATTACTCCTTGATATTTGCTTCCCGCCTTCACTCCACTGGTGCGGGAATATGCAATGTTTTACTCTCCCGCCTCCATTTAATCAACTCAATTGAGACACTTTGCATTGCTTTCGAGACAAATTCCCCACCGCTTGTTGTTTTTCTCCATGTAAAATATAGGAGACTCTTGCGATTTGCGAGAAAGAGGACATTATTCTGATGAGCGGCGGCTGTGGAATAATTGGCAAGGAGCGTGAAAAAGGAATAAGGCGTTGGTAATTATTCGAACGCTGCTTAATTTATTAGCGCTGTCATAATTGCACATCCAGCGGAGTTAATCGCAAGAAATATTATTAATTGCAGGAAGTTCTTCCTCATCTTTCCTTTTCCTTGCAGCCGCTGCTGCTGTTTCTCCTGCTGCTGCTACTCCTGCTCCCTTTTCTTTTGGTTTGGGCACATTCCCAGGAAAATCCCATTATTACTTTATCCGCTTGACTCTCTCCCCCCATGCTTTTCTTATACTATTTTCCTAATTTCGGGCCTGATGGATTTTTAAATGGTCAGGATTTGCTCCAAAGAAATTACAATTTATTAGTCTTGTCGGGAGGGAATTAAATTAAATTCCGGTTTTCATCTAATTATTGGACAGCGTTTTTGATTTTCAAACGCCCATTAATTAAGCATTTCTTTGTATTTCTTGGAATCCTGATAAAATTTTTGGAGTTTGTGATTTCATGTTTTTTATTCGAAAAGGGGTAGGAAAGATTTTGTAATTAATTTTTTTACACCTTTAATTTTGTGAAGAAAATACCAGGATTTTTTTTATTATTGGACATTTATTATATTACAATAAAAATAATTTTTAATTAAAAATATGAAAAAATAATATTTAATGAAAAAGGTAATTAAAATTATTAGAAATTAATTTCTGTCATTACTCCAATTTTTATAAACGAATGAAGAAGAGGAAAATAAAGTCAGTTAAATTGAAAGACTTCAACGCCGCTAACTTGAACGAAATCCTGAGTGAGGGTTCTATTAGCACAAAGATTGACGGCTTCTTTTAGCCTTTTGCAAATATTTTCAAGTCTTCAACGCCATGTAGGACCTTCCCGATAACCGCGCCGTATTGCTGGAAGTTGATATAGTTGCAGAGGAATTAAATTAAATCAACATATGGAAAGATTGTAAAAGCAGGTCACCCCGTGCTTTTATTATAAAAGACCCAAAGTAATGATGTACAATTGTAAATAAACGATTGCGTCCATTTCAATTTAATTTGGAACACGGAGAAACAAAGCGAAAATAGAATAATTTGTGAATAAATATATCGCTCCTCGAGGTGCAAGATGTTATAACTCCAAATTTCTTAAATGCAAGATGTTATATCCACCATCATATTGATGCAAAGTGTTATAACTCCAATTTTGCATTTAAAAAGCATTGGAACAGAAAACCTTTACTTTGAAGCATTTTTAAATTTCAAGTGCAAGATGTTATAACCGCCAAAAACCTGTTGTCATTTGCCGTTTACACAGCATTAGATACATTATAGAGAAGCCTTTAAACGTTAATGGATTTGTTGGAGTTATAACATCTTGCACTTAAAATGATGGTGGATGATATAACACCTTGCATTTAAGAAATTTGGAGTTATAACATCTTGCACCTCGAGGAGCGATATGGCATATGGCAATGATCTTTCTAAATATACAGATAAAAATATTTGTTTTATATTTCCCGCCGCAATTAGCGAAGCTCGTTTGCATCAAGTCACAACGTACCTGACCGGAATAAACAATAACACCTGGGGAAGTAGATGCAAGGGCAACGTGACAATTTGTGTTGGTGAAAGTTCAAATCGGAAATGATTCATCATGATAAAGAATATTTACGTAATAGTTTCTTATTTATTCATAATTATGCGTGCAGTTACAATGTTGTGCATTTACGTACATATGTATATTTAATACAACTGGGTAAAATCATTGAGTTTCTTCGATTGACAAGCCTTGTACTTTTCCTAACAATAAATTCTCCACAATCGGAACTACCACAATGTGACAGGCAGAGGTGACATGTATAATAATTTTGCGGAAAATCGATAATAAAATTAATTAGTAGATCTAGTTATAAAAGAGCAACAAAGAATTAAATTTATGTATAAATATTATTATTAGGGTACTGCACTGAACTTCAAAAATATTTTTGTAATTAATTCAATTGTAAGGTTAATTCTGAGGTTCAAATAAAGTCTTCGTAGGCTATTAGCACTTGATTGCAAAATTTTGTAAAGTAATAAAACTAATTGCTAACTATGTACGATACGTGCGACCATAGGATCTCTTACAGAGAGAGTTCTCCTATTATATGGAGATCTCTTATATCGCGAGTCCGGTGTATTTTGGTACCAAAAGATTTTTAGTAACTAAGTTTAGAAAAAGAAAGATAACGTTCGCAGAATCATTGATAAGGATCATATCACCATATAATTATTATACACCGGACTCTCGCTTTACGAGATCTCAATATAAGAGAACTCTCTCTGTAAAAGAAGTTTTAGGCCTACATATTATGTATAGTTATATGCATACTAGCTCAATCCATAAGAGATTTTCTATAAAAAAGAATGTTTGGGGTGATTTATAGCGTTCTCTTATAGCGAGAGTTCAGTGTAACCAGTTGTACTACAACATTAATCGAAAGCCGTCGCCTCCAAACTTAACACAAATGACAAGGGACCATCTTCAAAATAGCTTTCTGCACCGTCAAAAGAAATTTTATTAGCATTCGGGAAAATTTTAAACAGGTGAGGATGTTTAGAAATATCTTCGTGAGGAGAAAAGTTTGAGGATTCTTTGGCATAAATCCGCACTGTCACACTGTTTGCAAAAGGAAACTGAGGTAGATTGATTTCAAAAATACTTTCGTAAGTTGACAAATATTTTGGGGGATAAAATTCCAGCTTTAACCGTTGCAAGGTATTGGAACTTGATTGTAAAGCCCTGTAAAGTAAATTAAATTGCTTCCTCCAGTCAAGCTGACTGTGGACCGAAATAAATAGATTTTCAAGTCGAAAAAGGCTGGCTTTCTTCGAGGTAAAAATATCCTCTAAATCAAAAGTATCAACTCCCAACTCGAAGTTTCTAATCACGTGAAGTTTGCTATATTTGTCAAACACCGGTATTGCTTTAGGTCCCACGAACATTTTCAACTCCTGGAGGTTAGGAAATGTACGGAGGAGCGCTTCACAACTTTCAGGACAAAATAAGTACTCAGTTTGCGGCCCAAATGCCCAAGGCAGCACAGACTTCAAACTAGAGAGTTCCTTTACTTCCAAATATTGAAACAAATCATCGAGCTGATAAGCACATTGGGCTCCGCAACTCAGTGTCTCAATTTGGTTCTCACGAAACAACGGGAATAGTACGTCGTATATAAAAGCACACATATTATCTTTGGAGAACAGAATTGCCACATTTTTCAAAGGAAGTAATTGCATTATGTGTTCTAGAAGATCTTTAGCACGGGATTGAAATCTTGCGGACTTGTATGGGTTATATTCATCGAGTTCATCAATGTTTACCAGGAACACGAGTCCTCTGAATGGGTGATTACTGGTAAAGATCTTTTTTTGCAGGTACTTTACGGTTTTCTTTAGTTCCGGGATGCTTATAAGTCTCACTTTGAAATACAACCAGCGTCGTTTTTGAAGGTACGTTCTAGCGGTAATGTTCCATGTTTTAGAGACTAAGGAACAATCCATAATTTCTGACGTTAGGAGGTTCTTGAAAATGCAGTCTGTAACCTGCGTTTAAATAAAAAGGTAATATTGGATGCAATAAGCCATTCCTTTGCTGGTCATCTATGTGGATTTTTTTATCAGTGAATGTGCTATTTAAAACATGTTTTTACAGTAAAATTCAATATATGTACATACATATATATTTATGTGTTACCACTGAATTGCTGAAAACTTGATTGCACCGGAGTTTGTGGCTGGCCAGCTCCTGAATAAAGAAGCAATAAATACATAAATATCTATCTATCTATCTAATAAATACATTTTATTATTCTTTATTTAATTTGGAATCATTTTTCCAACTATCGCTATCGAAGTATGTATGTATATACATAAATTAGATAAAATTGACACGCAAAAATTTATCGATTGGAAAGAGATGACAATACTATATGTGTTTACAATACATATTTTCGTTCAAATATTTTACCTTAGCATCCAATGTGTTCGTTGACGTGAGCAACTTTCGTAGTCTGCTTTGCAATTGCCCCATAATTGAAAATTCAAACTTTTTTTACTTCCAAAAATGTTTCAGTGTCTCATATATTTGATCAGTAGTTAATCTTACTACAATTTCGCGAGAAAATAATTTTTAATCGTTTGTTACGAAATAACTCTAGTGGAAGTCAAATGATAATGTTTTACATACACAAAAACATATGTACATAAAACTATTTTTAAATCCACATAACCGTATAATATTGAATGGACACAAAATAATAATGATTTTTATAAAATTTTGAAGGACTTTAAATTGCTTCACCAGAATTAAAATTTTAATATTATGATCTTTCGCGTCTATCTTTGTATACAAACTCGTTACTTTGTTTTGTGGTTTTATAACTTTGAAAAAGAGAATCCGGAAAGATTTGTATTTCCTGTTTGTGAAAGTGACGGCTTACCGCAGAAAGCAAAAGTAAATGAGAGTAGAGAAAGTAGAAAGCAGGAATGAAAGAATGACATATTAGAAAACTCGCGGGCTAACCAAGGATCCGTTTCCAAGTTTATTGGAAAACAGAAATATGTACCCCTAATTATTTTTACTTCCAAAACGTTTCTATTTATATGACTTAAATAATTTATGAGTAGTTTAGCTTATCTAAATAAAATTTAAAGTTAGAATTTAACTTTAAATTGTATTTGAATGTGGAATGAAAGTTTACAGAGCGAATACTGTGTGTACAATTCACAGAATGTAGATCAAGACAATTTACACTTTTTCGGCCAGAGCATTTTAAGGACTGCAACTGCTGTCAAAACATTATTGCGGTTGACTCAATCAGCCAACTATTGCACAGAAGGTGTGTACAACGCACTATCTTAATTGCAAACTAATCAAGAAATACTGATTATGTATAGATACTATAAGAGACGAGTAGTTACACTAGGAGGATACCGCAGGTGATTTCCTTTTCTCCAGATGCTTTAGTACAATAATTATTATAAATATGATAAAAAGCCAATGTTTTTAAATAAGGTGAAGACTATATGAGAAAGCTTGGACTAGATTTAAGTAAGATAAACTTCTACTTTTATTTCAAAATATTGCTTATTTAAAAATAATTCAGAGCAGAGCAAATATGTATAATTATTTAGTCACGAGAGTTCCTTTCAGGTCTCAATCTCACGGAAAAATTCTCGCTTCTCTCCAGTCTGTCGTCCAAGAAGTCTCGGTTCGATACACACGCGTACTGAACATCTATTTCACAGCCTACTTGCTCTTTTCTATCATCATCCCACATCCAATCCTTTCAAGTCTTTCACGCCACAATATATTGCATAAATCCTTATTCACATACAGTTTGGTACAATACGATGTAAAGCTTGTAATCTTCTGTAAATTGTTCGATAAGCTCAAGCACGGATTAATAAGAAGCTCATATGTTTATAACAGAGTTGTTCTCGGGTCAAGTATTTCTATGGATCCGGTCATGAACGTGACCCGACCACGAACTGTCAAGTATTTATTTCAGGCTAACCTGAACTTGATGCTTCGTGTTCAAGTAGATACTTGATTAAT
>JAQGAK010002406.1:0-20567 GCA_034696945.1 Lipothrix lubbocki
GTTATTTATTCCTTTTTATTCCTTTACTGAGGTCATTTACTCTCTTTTAACATGTATTCCCTTTTAACGGTAAATTGTGTACATTAAGAGTTAGTATGTACACGTATGTGAACGTACCCCTTGAATAGAGGTTGACCCAGGTCATTTAGTCCCTTTTAACATGTCACGGTATTTTATTCCATTACTGAGGTCATTTAGTCCGTTTTAACATGTCACGGTATTTTATTCCTTTACTGAGGTCATTTAGTCCCTTTTAACATGTAACGGTATTTTATTCCTTTACTGAAATCATGTATTCCCTTTTAACAGTATTTTATTCCCTTTTAATCCTTCACTGAGGTATTCCCTTTTAACGGTATTTTATTCCCTTTTCATCCTTCACTGAGGTATCCCTTTTAACGGTATTTTATTCCATTTTAATCCTTCACTGAGGTATCCCTTTTAACGGTATTTTATTCCTATCAATCAACCTGTCAATCATCGGCTACTTGACCTAGGTCAACCTCCTATCCTTATTCAAGGGGTGCGTTTACATACATGTACATACTATCTCCTAATGTACGCAACATATCTCTAACACTACTGATTTGATTTGACGATTGAATTTATTTCACGAAGAAAATGTTAACCATATCGTTTACACGTGTTTTAATAATATATTACTTTTGTGCAATGGGTGTATACAACACACTTTGAAAACTTCTGAAAATTTTAATGTAGTACGAGATTTTTCTTTATGAAAATATTTTGTGAAAAAAAAATTGTTTTAATTCATTATTCATATGTTTACATGTAAGTGTGGAAGGCAATTTAAGCAACAATAAAACTAAACTTTTAAATTAGATTTATTTTTTAAATTGAATACTACTCTTGATACGTTGGTATGGCTTGTTTGATTTTATTTCAGTGAGAAAATGTAAAATATTTTACGGGCTGAATGATCCCATACTCTAAAATTTCTTGTATTACAACAAGTGTTACTTGCTTTGCAAGTGATTGCAAGCAAGGAATAATTTTTTGGTAGTTTGCAGAACTATAGCTATACTATAAGGTACTTGAGCGGATTATAGATTGCTGTCGAAAGTCTCCAGTGTGTCCATTGAATAGTAATATTTTTACTGAAATCAAGGCATTTACTGTTTTCACATCTACAGGGCTCCGAACAGCACTTAAGGTATGGGTGAAATTAGGAATGTGTGCCAAATATTCGCCGAAGTTAAGTGTTCAAATATGACATACGTTGAGTTAAACATATCATGTTCTACATACACCATTGCAACGTGAGACTTAAGTTTTGTTTTGCAAACTTACAATAAAATTTTAGCTCCCATAAAATCATTCTTTATTGGTTCCTAATATTGACAAGGAAAACAACGAAGGCAACGAAGGATTTTCATGGTATCTCAGATTGCATGTTATGTATGGAATGAAAAAAGTTAACTTCTAGATTGTATTTATTTTACGTTGATTATAAAAATACATCCTTTGTTTGTTTACACATTCATACCTACACATGAGAGGCTAGACGGATGTATGTATCAGCGATCTATATTAAGTGAAATATAATTCATTTTATATATGAATGTGTTAGTTGTCCGCTATAACTTTTTAATGTATTTTAATGAACAAATAAATCGTAATACGGATATTTCGTTGAAAGGAAACTACATGGTACGAATACGCTCAATAAGTAAGTATAACAGCCATAAATTCATATTTGAAGTCATAACCACACCTCACACAATCTTTAGTAGTGAAATTACGACGACCGTTTGTAAGAAGATGCAAAAAATGTACACAATAGCTCTGTTCCTATCTATACTTTACATTTTACATCTGTTTGTACAACATTGCCAAGGGATGTGCCCTAAGGCTCAGTTTTTGCAAGCCCTAGTGGATACTGTGGTAGATATACAAAAACAACAATCTGATTCGATGGTTGTCATGCTACGAGTTTGTAACCAGTCCACTACCGACTCGGAGATACATACTATTGGAAACATTCTAAGTCAGCTTAGTTATAAAAACATACCCACTGTAAATCTCCGGTATCCAACAACAAGAAATCATATTTCAGTTAAAATTTTTGACTACTTGAAAATATTTAAGCCAATATTTCTCTTGATACTAGATGAAGGAGTAGATATGAAAAACTTGGTTGTTGCAATCAAGTCACTACTAAGACCACATTCAATAAACGTGGCCAAGTATATATTTTGGAACATGAATACCTATTCCGTCAACCCACCGGTGATACAACATCCAAGCCTGAACGAGTTTCGGTATAAATTGGAGTTGAAAGAAGCTATAGTTGCAAATAATCGTCGTACTAGCAGGCTCTTGGTGCAGACATTTTGCTACTACTGTCCTCACCGACTACAAATTATGCGTTCCTACACTTGCGATTCATTATTTTCAAAGACCACCTACAGTCACAACTTGTTTCCAGACTTTACCCAGAATTTGCACCAACTACAGATGACTGTTGTATTCCCAAAGCTCACCCACACTGAACATAGTGTTCGTAGCCCATATTCACCAACGGAAACTCATCATACGTGGATGATGCTGAGAACCATCAGTTCGCAAATGAATTTCTCAATTCATTCGTCTTTACGTTTAGCTCCGTTCATGATAACCCGGCAGAAAAATGGGCACATTGGAGGATATTTTGGTGTTCTAAATAACCTAAAGAATGCTATTGGTGCCCAAGTTAATCCATCGATCCTGATTTCTGATCAGGTCGAATTTACACGAGCGTATTCCAGATTACATTTTGCGATGTTGTTTAAAAGTCAACCTCAACAATTGAGTCTTGCGGCAGTATTATCAATCATCGATGAAGTTTTTCAACTGATTGTATTCTCATTTCAAGCTGTTCTGGTAACCCTGATCGTTTTGATGAATTTGCACTTGTGGAGTAACATCGAGTTATTTAAGAATAATTATTATTCGTTGATTAAACATGTCGTGTAAGTTTACCAGCAACTTAACTAGAAAAGCTTGGTTATTAATTAATGTAGAATCAGTAAAATATTTCATTATTTCATAATTAATTTTATTCATTATTTTTGAGTATATCTCGCATTTAATTATAATATTAATATTAGAATAATTATAATAACATTAAGTCATTCTAATAATTAATATTTGAACTTGTAGATCTGAGTACAAAAGATTATTATTGATCCTCACGGAAATATCCTACCTACAGATAAATGTGAAGAAGTTCCGAAAGTTTCCACAGCTATCAGTCCGGATTGTACTGTATACTTGGTGGACTTTCAGTATTTTTGTGATCTCATTTCACCAAGCTACCCTGACATCCAAGCTGGTTATACCAAAAGCTGTGCCAGGATTAGATCAAGCGTCAGACCTTTTCAACAATGATAAGCCGCAGTTTCGAAACTGGAAGGCGGGAATTATGGCTAACAAAACCGAGACTCAAGAATACCATCGCGGAACGAAATATGAACGTTTTTCACTCTTCTGCGATTATCACATGGATATTACGCTTTGCATTCAACAAGTGTTGATTAACGACAACTATATTTGTCTGTCTTACCATTACGCTTTGTCGCTGGTAATATTACTTGCGCCACCGGAAGTCCAAAAATTATTCGCAATCATTATAGACCCCGTCTTTGAGGTGACTCCAGTTGGTTTCGGGTTTCCCAAACACTTTCCATACGTTGAAACATTTGACAGGCGTTTGGAGCATTTAGTACAATTTGGTTTCACCCATCGTTGGCAACGTGAAACTATGCAAAATGCTCGTTTATGGATGATCGGGATTCGGAAATTGCTAAAAGGGAATAATACATTTAGCGTTAATGCTCAGTCTGAGTTGCAGCAGAGTAGAACTACATACATCATTCAATCTTTGGTCGTCTGCTATTGTATCGCCTTAATTACATTCCTCCTGGAGTTGTTTTGGTTTTACAGGCGAACAAACATTACAAAATGGAGGGCGATATTGGTTAGGTTTAAATGGGGGCGAAGGTAGAGCATTGGCATTTGAAGGTTTCGTTTTGACGCAGTAATTGGCTTGTTTCATTTTATTTCAGTGAGAAACTGTATAATATTTCGTGTCCTGAATCACCTTGTACAAATTACAATTTAGCACGTTACAAATTTGTGCATTACATACATAATAAAGCTTATGTGTGCTTACTTACAATTGAAGGTACATATCGTCACTAGAAATGCAAAATGGGCTATCTCCATGTACGTCTAGCTGCAAAGGAGAATATCCACCATAATTTTATAAGACAAACTCCACAATTTTCTTGCAGTTAAAATTTTAAATACAATCTCCCTCCGTTTTCAGTTTTTAATACGGGACAGCCAATCTTGCGCTGAATTGATGATAGTGGATGTCTCATCTTGCATTTAGGTTCAAATGGAAATAGTCCACTTTGCATCTCTACCGATGGTATACATCTACAGTATGTATTTACTTGTCGGAATTGCAATAAATCATTCCAAAAATAAGTATAAACAATAAATTTACATTTACAAATTGGGAATAATTCTACATAAGATAGACATAATTATTTTGTAAATAACAATAAATAAGGAATTTCAAAAAAATAATGTTAGGTGGAAATTAATACTCGAGAGGAAAAAAATATTTAAAATCGAATTTTAATTAATTTACTAAAAAAATAGATGCAAAATTTAAAATAGAAAAAAGCGTGTCACATTGGCCGCTTGAATTTGTAATTAAGGTTAAATCAAAATGGATAATTAAATTAATTAATCCTAAAATTATAAACAATTAATCCCACGTTCCTTAAATCCTCTTAAATTAAAAACGTTTCAAAACATGGAGCAGATGCCATTGAATGTAACACAGAGCCCGCCAAATTTAAAAGTTCCAGGATTTGGATTTTGGATCAACTGATCAATAATTTACTAAAAGTGGCTTAAAGTGATGTCCAACAACCCCAACGAGGCTGGTGGATGACCCTCCTATTAAGTACGACCAAAAATACACGGAAATTAAATAAAAATATAAACTAATTCCATCGTTCGTGTATATTCCTCATATCATTTGACTCCGGCCACTCCGTATAACTCCGGTTGAAAGGACTAAAAATTGACGGAAATTCGACGCATCATTACTATTTTATCGTTAATAAATTAGCTACCAAAAAGTGAGAAGAATTCAGTGAGAAATAAAAAGTGCGGGGTTTGACGTGCGTGAGTTACATTTGTGGGTGTGGGTGTGTGACTGGAATTTTCGGATTTGGGGACAAAAAGGTGTCGAACCCTATAATTCTGTATAGAAAAAGAACAAGGCAATGTGGGCTACGGGGAGATTAATGTACGGAGTAATCATTGGAGATAAAGTTAGGTTCACAAAGCAATTTATTCCTCGGCCTCTGCAGTATTTTCGATCCGAATCTAACACACATTATTATAAGAATCTGAAGACCGAGCCGGATTCAAAGGTGTCCTCGTGCCTGTCCCTAAAACTGAGAACCGGAACCAGCACATTGCGGTGTACTAATCAATATTTTAATCAAGAGAAAATATTGTGTACGTCCAATCGATGTCTGCATATCGATCAAACAGGTGCTGCAAGTATTGCTGGTAATCCGGGCAAATCTGATGCTTTGAGTCTCAGGTATTATTTTATAGAGTCGAGATGTAGTAGTGATGTAGTTTACCTATAATTTATGGTAAATAGTACATATAAATGTATTATAGATATAAAATATTTTAGCCGTTTTTGGTGTAAATCAAGCTCTACTGCTCATTGTGCACGGGCAGAAGTCGAATTTTTCATTATATTTTTAGTATACATGAGAGCACACCTTAGACACATGTGGTTCATTTACTTTTCTTCTGTATACTTCTTTTCTATCTTCCTTTTACCAAATAATAGAGTCATCAGAGTGTCTTTTTCCACCCCTGCTTCCCCTCCGTAACAATGAGAGGAGGATGTATTGATTGGGCTTTTTCCGCCCGGTTTCCTATTTAGCATTATAGTCAATAGTACATTGTATTATTTTGTATTAGTCATTGTGTTATCGTCGTAGACCAGTCTCATTCAAAAAATCTCATTTTCTATTTTGAATATTACTACTTTCATGTACACCAAGCTCTCTTGAGTATGAAAACCTTGCGGAAAACACACTGGAGTCTCTTGCCACTTACTTTGATGAAATTCTGGAAAAATCAACGCTGGAAGATGTAGACGTCACTTTTGGGGTAATTATTTTTACTTTAGTTACTTTTACTATCTTCAATTTTAGTAACCTAATAACTTACTTAGCTTTATGTATAAAAAATGTACTTTAATTTAATGATTTGATTCCTATTGTCTACAGAGTGGAGTCCTCACCGTTAAACTTGGACGGCATGGAACGTATGTCATCAATAAACAGTCGCCTAATAAGCAGATTTGGCTCTCATCCCCTACCAGCGGCCCTAAACGATACGATTTTATTGACAATACATGGATTTACAAGCACGACGGGAATACTTTATATGACTTACTGACGGCGGAGATCCCGAAGATACTGTCTGATGTACCGGGCGTCGATTTCCGTGCACTATGTGGCTCCAAAGGGAGCAAGAAACATTAACAAAAATACGTCATTCAAAAACTTTATACTAGTTCGAGGACTGTCGGCGTAGTGTTTTTATAACGAATTTTAGATGTGAATAATTGTAAATTACATTATTTATACGTACAATGTTAGGAGCAAAATTTACAGATCTTTTCTTGGCGGAAAAGAATTTGGTGGACTTTGTCGACAAAAATTTAGGCCAAGAACGTGATCGTTTGAAACAAAATGAATTAGAGATGGACTCAGTTTGTCATCATTTAGTTGGGGGAACTCTTGATTATCCCGTGATGATTTCCCACGATTTTTGTGATATAACAACTGCATGGGACATTTACTTAGACGCTTTTACAAAGGATGTTCGTGCGGTTATACCGAAACGTTTTGGATTTGCCGTTAATAGTAAACCACCTTTTAAAAATGATCGTTGGGGGAAAATGCCCTTTCGTGGGGATGAACTCACGTTGAAGCAATTCGCCAACGCGGTGACACATTGTGGAGTCAAAATTAGAACTCATATTATTGAATGTACCCTGGAGTGTACTCAAAGTGGTCGACTGGAGAATTTATATCCTATTATTAGCAATGTGGTCGTCATTCGAAATTACATTTGGATGTTTCAAGAACTTGTTGACGCTGAAACCAAGTAAATAATTTTATTATTTTTATGTAATCCACTTTTCTCGGAGAAAGTGTTCCTACAAGCATATGCAGCGTGTGCTAATCAAATGAAAATGATTATTTTTATAGGAATAAGTTGAAACCGGAGTACAAGGAGTTCTGTGAGCTAGTCGAAGTGATTAGTGAACAAATGATGCAGGTCCAAGCTAATTTGTTGCTAACATATATAATTCACAATGACGAATCTCAAGACTGGGACTCACATCAATTATACTACGAAGGAGAAAGGGGTTCTCCTACCATTCAGATGTGGATATATTTTCTTAAAAGTGAGCATAATATTTCCACTAAATTTGATTGTTGATTATGAGGAACAATTTATTATGATCTATAAATTGAGATTCTGCTAGTTTGCTCATGTTTGTGGCTTCGATTCATTTCAGGCATGCAACAAGACATGTGGAAAATAATGCCTCCGAGATTAGCTCAACGGATTTTTAGCATTATAGTCAGTGACTCTTTGGGTGTTTTAGTATCCCGCTATATCAAGGTTGGTTGATTGAATGTACAACAGCTGATGAAATACACGTACAACAACATTTGACACAAAATTTCGTCAATTTTGAAATTTTGTGGTTCGTGTTCTTTTCTAGATAAAGCCTGCTGAGGCCAAGATTCCTCAATACGTCTGTGACGTTGTGAATATCCTCGCTGCAGTGGATGAGCTTTTATGTTATGTATCATCGGAACTAGCGCTATACTGCGGAATCATGGATCCTGTCCTTTACAAGACAATACACTCTATTCACTTGAAATGTGAGTGCTTAGTATCTTCCTTAGTTCTTATTGGTGCTCCCCTCGATATTTTGTACAAAGTAAGTGTCAAAATACTAACATGAATTACTAATGTGCATTTTTGGACTTCTTAAAATTGTTGCGTTTGGAAAAGTAATTAGTTACTGATTGTATTAGTCGTTTCGCCGTGGGCTTTCATCTTGTGCGTTGTTGGAAAAAAGAGTCGTGGATCCATCAGAGCTGCAAGAGCCAATTTGGACAGAGATTATTAAAGCACTTACTTCAAAATTTTATCCAGCAAACCTAACTCATTCAGACTGGGAATTGTTATACTGTTTAAAAATATTATGTTGCCAACCAGCCCCGAATTGGCCTTTAGTATATAGGGTAAGGAAATAATGTAAATGTTCACAATGTATGGTAGGTATTCACACATGATAGAATTGTATAAAAATGACAATTGTCTTTTCAGGTAGTAGCGATGCAAGATGGGAAGATAGCATCCATAATTCTTAGTTTATTTCCAACTGTCGTGGCTCCAGTAAGTGACTTTATACTGGAGGGAAAAGCTTTCCAGTTGTGTGGTAATGCTTCGTGTCTGTCACCAGACTGTCATTCGCTCGCAAAGTCATTACCTAATCATTATACAGCAGCCTGTATTTTATACATGGTTGCTCACGCTATGCCAAGATTCATTTTTGTAAAAGTTTATCGGCCCGTATTGTCTCGAATAGTGGACTGGAGTGTGATGGACAAAACTCAAATGTGGAGTAGCAAAAGTAGACCTGTTTGGTTTCAAAGTTTGATTGATCTTTTGCTTCCAATATTGAAAACATGTGTGCAATCCTTATGTCTTTCCATTATGTCCATGGAAAGCTCTGTTCCACAGACTGAAGAAACTTTTACTCAATTGGTTATTGATTTACTCAATGGATTGACGGAAATGCTGTCTGTTATTCCTCGGGGATTCTTCTTGGTTTGTGAAGAAATGGATGACATGATTCCACCGTCTTATCAGCCGATTCGCAACAATGTTCCTGTCCACTTTCTAGTCACTGCTCTGTACATGTTATTAAATCTTGGCTCGAAGATAACGTACATTCCTCCTCCTCCACCTCCAGTAGACGGACCTGGTGACCAGGATGAAGCAGCGGGGCCTTCGGTGGTACAGGCTACTAAGAAAGTTCGGGAATCGACAAAGATTTCTTCGGCTCTGTTGGAGTCTCTTTTGTTTTCTGTTGCCGAACGGCTGTGTCATCTTGATGATCGCATATTTGATCAGTCAATTCATCGACTGGTTACACAGATCGAGTCCATGTGAGTCAACATTATTTACTCAGTTATTTTTTATCTATCTGTATGTTCATACCATTTTTTAATATCAATCATCTTTAGTGTATGGTATGGATTATCGATATAATTTGGGTTACACTAATTATTTCTCTTTCTGATATAAGGATGAAACAAATGCAAACACACACCAAAACTCAAGAACATCTTCAAGACACTGCTGAATACGAAGAGGACCATGCCATGTTGTGGGACATAGCTCATTTGAAATCAGATTTTTTACTTGAAGAAGTAGAAGGACAGTTAGCAATCACAATTGTTTATAAATTCATACGGACCCATAGTGATCTACTGCAGAAACTGATTACTGGGGACGCAAGTTCATTAACTAATAGCGCGAAGCCTCGTGCAAAAATATCATCTACCCAGTCTCTTTCAGGGAGTCAAGCTAATGCCAATATAAACCACTTACCATCCGCTGGAGTTAAAGTAACAGATTCTGGTTCAAAATCCGCACCAAGATCCAATACTAATAGTTCTACACCCCCGAAGGGGTTCAATTCAAATGACAAAAGTTTAACTTCATTCTCACAAGTTGCCAAATTAAATTTCAATCTTTTGAAAATAGCTCCCCGTATCCGGACGTATGTCAAGGCTCCGAATATTATTCATGACTTTCATTTTGTAAATAGCTACAGACTTTATGATGAGGTGAGTCTTAAATATACAAACTCAATTGATAACAGTAATGAAGGAAAGCCATTGAGTTGACCAAAATATGGAGTCATTGTTATTGATATTTTTGAACAGATAATGTGGAATTATGCAGACAACGTAAACTGGGTACAAGCAGTAAGGTGTTCAAAGCTCGGTTTACACAAAGCAGTGATATTGAAGCATTTAGAGAGACGCTGGGAGTTTCGTCAAAATAACGAAGAGGATCCATTGTATGGTGCTACAGACATGCCATCAGAATTAAAAAGCTTAATAAATAAAATGGTGGATGAAATTAAAGCACTGCTTATGACCGTATAGACTTTAGTCAAGCAAACCCATCAAATTAATTTGCTTAAATGTTAATATTCCTCTAGTCAAGTTAATGTTGATAAAATTCATTCATGAGGTTTAATTATTTTCTGTCGTATTCTCCGTATTTACTTATTAGTAGTACCATGAGTGGCATGTCACATGTTTTCATAGTGTTTTCCTGACGGGCTGTGTTTTCCAAAGAATAGCAGTTTCCTGAGAATATTTTTCTCTTCTTGGTATTTCCATCATCATTGTATTGCACTTACGAGTATCTTCCACGGCTTTAATCTTTTTCTTAAATAAAGTTCAGCCACGTTGTTGTTGATTCACGTGTCGAGGTCTTATGTAAAAGCTACTCATTCAACACAACAACTCCAGAAATAAGATTTGTTGCTTCAATTAAAATATTTTTAATCTGAATGGAGGAGTTACGAATCATAAAATGTGATGTTACTTGTAATAAAGCTACTTGGAATTAAAAATAAATCGAACATACAGTACATAAGAAATATTCCCTACACTATACCGCACACACTTTTCATGAGTAATTTAATTCTTGAACTGTATGCGTGCGTAGGTAAGTAATAAACATCATTAGCACATAATGGGCTATTGTTGAGAATGTCATCATAAAAAAGTGTGAAATTCCATTTCCTATTTAAGTATACTAGTGATCTGTTGTGTTCAGTCGTTTCATGTCGCATGTAATTAACCTCCTTGTTTTCTTCCAATATTTTCTTGTAAAATGCTAAAAGAAAACAATAATATGTACACAGTTCGAAAGACGTGGCCATTGTATTGAACGCTTATTGATGTTGTTGGCTGTTGACAGGTGAGCGGCTGTTAAGTGACTTTTAACTCTACCTAACCAATATAGCAGAACAGAATGTGATGTACATATAAGTGCCTAAAAGTAATACCTACGTATATTGCATACATGCTATACTTTCGTGCACACGGCAAGCTTAGACTAACCCACGAATTATGTAGAACCGAATATTTTTGACATGAACTAAATTCTTCCACATAATATCTGTAGGAGCATTAATTATTCATGTTAGATGTTGGATAACTAGTTTAAAGACTCAATAATAGCTAGAATATCCAAACCTTTATATAAAACTTAAAACGTGTAAAAGGATTATGATGAATTTGTTTATACATAGCATAGCAAACACAATAAACACAACCAAAATTTTAGAACTCACCTTTGTATGCTACAAATCGTCTTGTGTGTCTATGCTATAGTATAGATACAGATTCGATCTAGTATGAGTAAGTGTAAATCCAACCTGTGAAAATTTCTACGGCCTACAATAATAATAAGAAGAGTCACAAATCATCAGCAAGAAATCACCTAAATTGAACATGGCTCACGCAATTTTACAATCAATTTCATGTAAAATTAATGAACAAGTAGCATGACTACACTTGATTATTTCAAGTAGCAGGAAATCCTAGGAACAAGAGACAAAAAGAGAGCATATGCATATTTAGACAAGAATGGACCACAAATTCTGAACCAGTTTACAACCAATATTATTACTTCACACTTCCCGGTGTCTGGATTTATAGGCATTGATGGATTTCATAAATTTTAAGCTAACCATGATTTTATATCACTAATAAGCTACTTTATACTTTTTCACAATACTGTCGGCGAAGGATCTTAAAGCACCAATTTATGTACCTTCAACACAGAATTTGGTACTTTAAGATTCTTCGCCGACGATATTACAGTAGTTAGCCAATCTCAGGATAAAACACACTTAAATTGTAAAGTGCAGTTTGGTGTACTTATATAGCTTCAATATAGTTTTGCTCAATAAATAAAACATTAATTCCTACTAAATAGCTATTATAGCGGTCACAAATGACTTCATAGCTTATTTGAATTTAGAACTTTACCTTAGATTACGACAGCATTTATTTTGTTATATTTTTGCGTACGCTCCTTATGTATACATTAATAATAATTTTCTATTTCTACAAAAAACTGTACAATATACTATCAAAAGATAAATTTAGATTTTCTAAAACCAGAACTTAAAATAATTTCAACATTGCGGATGTATGTCATCCAATTGATACGTATTGCTATACACTAACTATAAAGATTCGTGCTTACATTCATGTAGCGCATAATTTGTTACATAATTATCTGTTGTTGTAAAGTTACAAAATTTTTCGACGACACGGTCACATTATAAAATACTTCTAAAAATTATTGCATTTTTCCTTACATCATACGTGGTAGTTTAAAATTTTCCGTTCAATTTTCCTCCATGAATTCCAGTGGGTTGATCCATATTATGCACGTCTAATATCCTGAAATACTATAACGTGGTGGCTAGTTTCATTTATTTTAAATTATCCCAGAGCTTAACGATCAACTTGAGCTGTGTCCGAGTTTTTCTAATGGCTTCGATGTAACTACAGTAAATATAAAAACAGCAATGCATAGTTGATTCAACCTTGAATAATATAAAAATTCAAATGCATCATAATATATTTTAATTTTGTATTTACAATAGTAATAAATCATATATTTTTAGTACAAATTTTTAAAGCATAATGACAATATATTACTATTTGCGGCACTTGGAGATATGGCTTAAAACATCAGACATGACAAGGGCAAGTTCTTGTTGAATTCGTAACTTTTCACGTAACTGTGTGCACTTGGCTTCCTTAAAACAGATTAAATCAACCAAAAAATGAGTAGTGGAATTTTCTCCTTATGGCGTTTAGCTGATAAATCTATAAAAATCTGTTTAAAACCTTGAAAATCATGCTTTATACCGTATAAGTATATTACAATTAAAAGCATTGTTAAAATCAAGACAGTGGCGGTAACATGCAATGGCAGCTTCCAACATCATTTGATCCTTTGTTTTGTGCCTCACACATGAGAAGATGTATTTCCTTGTCTTGAGCGAACTAGAATTCTCTACGACTTTCTTCATATGAGTAACGAATATTAATAGCTTACGTTTTCTTTCTCCGCCTCGATTTCCTTCTCCGTGTCTTGGATAATTCGTCGAAGGTCCCTGTATTTCTTCATCTGCTTTCGCCTCTCCTCATTCAATCCTTCTAAAGCTTTGTCCCACTCTGCAATACATAAGTAGGAATCCCTTTTCAGAGCTTCAATATCGGTCACCACCATGGTAAGCGCTACTTGAACGGAATGATATTATCCGATAAACAAGGTGAAAGATAGGCCAAGCACTGATCACCGAAAGGAAATATCTCCAATTACCTAATTTGAAATAAGCTCCCTGATTCTTGGGTTGCATTTATATGAATGTTATCAAGTAATCTGAATATTTCCCAATAATTGTCAAACCGTATTAATTAGCATGGAGAACCTTCATCATCGTTGCAAAAATTTTACTGGACATATTTGCATCTCCGCGAAGTATTCATGTAAATATGCATGAAGCTATTTCTCTTTACAAAAATCGTATACTTATAATATGTGTATATGCATGAGTAATTCTGGAAAGCTTGATGCGTCCAAGTTAAGTAAATTAAAGTTAAGCTACGAAAATAATGTTAGCAAAATAATTATATTTCCAATGTTCGTTCGTAATGTATTGAAAGTGCTAAAATAAAAGAATATAATTTCACCATTTAACAATATTTTAAGCTCATTTGTGATGAAAATAGTGTTAAAGACAATACATAAACTTATTATTCACATGCCGGGCTTGCCCCTGCAACCGAAGGCTTTAAATGAAGGTAAGAATTGACATGCTGACGGGAAATGTCATGACTATACACCAGGACAAGTCAACTGGATAATGAATAAGCTAGCTCTTGTCAATTAATTCACCGGAACTTCCTCGCCCGTATATCCGTCTTGTGATTGCTTTGTAATGTTCATAATATGTTGTGTTAACTTAACTGTAGATTAATTGCATACGTAAAGTCGTAAACTGACGTACGTGAGTCACATTGCATATCTTCAGCCACGATGAGTGGGTGTTTAACTCTAATTTAACAGTTTACATAAACGTTTGCAACTTATGAAAGAGATTAATAATTTTGCACACAACCCAACGCTAAATACTACAGATAGTAACACACGTTCAAGTGATAAACGATTTGACATGCGTTCGTCCAGCCTCTGGAATTATGATGCCATTTCCTTTGAACTCATTTTTAACGGTGTGTATATGTGTGATGTACATACGTTTGCTGAATTGTCGTCAATAAGTGGATACAGTAGTTAAAGTATAGGTAAACCATGCATGGAAAATCACATTCAGTATTATTGAATTATATTCATTAATTTGATTTGATCCCTATCCCTACAAACGTTGAAACGGTAAAGGAATTTTAACGAATTCTATTTTTATGACTGCCACGGAAGAGTTTCAGCTATATGGGATAAATGCTAAAGGAGGTGAACAAAACGATAATAATGATTTCCTTCAAATATATTTTGATTTGGAATATCATATAAATATATAGAGGTAAGTACTACCGGCTAAGTCTCTGGTTGCCTCAGACAACACGCTCTTTCATATCTGCTGGACTATAGACCCTTTCTCATCTGACCCAGATACCAAAGTTAGGTCCGAAACATCCGTGAAATCTAGACCCCAACTGTCGCAAGGGTTGGGGTTGAACGTGTATTTTGGTATTAAGGAAATGAATAGCTAATGCATTTTCAGCAGTCAATGCTATGAGGATTTCCTTGAAATGTGGTTAACAACAACATGGATATTTTAAGCTCAAAACTTCCATATAAGTACATCGATTTACAATATGCGATATATTTGATTTACTTCGAAATTTGCAATAAATGTGAACAATAATTTTTTATATGTCGTGGTTGAAAAGGCAAATAAAACAATCTACAGAGTTGTATAAACGCAAGAATTAATACGTTTACAAGATATTTCACAAATATTCGAATATGAAATTGACTATTTCGTTTAAAGGCATGGGCTTTGTTTACCTTGCCAGTATACACGGCTAGCAAAATCCCGCTGATGCTGGAAAATTTCTGATTGTGTTCAATAAAGTTGAAATTGAAAATATTCCAGTGTCTATCGCGTGTGCTTTGGCAATGCTAAATACCTAAACGAGATAGTTACTTTTGCCCCGATGTATAAGTACATTTCTACTATGTACTAATAAGCCATATGGTACGACTTCTACATTATAATTATGTGCTTTCTTTCGGCCATTTAAATGTCATTGTTTGCAGTGATAAATAGCTGGCGTCTCCAGGAAATAGCAGACTTGACTTGAGTAGAGGTATAACTATGTAATGTTGTTATTAAACTTTGTACAACGTACTTACATACTATACAGTGCAAACAAATATACGTGTAATCAAGCAAATAAATCAAACAATATGGGTTTTTTAAATAATCAGCTGTGCATCAATCCTTTGTTAGAAGTTCCGTGAACTCAAAATAATGACATAAAAATCATCTGGAAATCCATGTGTATATTTCAAATAAATCATTTACACTAAATAAAAAATATTTACACTGTCAACATTCGATTCTTGAAAGCATTCGTGATTTCTTGTATACATAATACCATACAATAACATCTGTATATACAGTGATCTCGTTCTTATGATCATCTCTAAGAGTCTCTCATATTCTCATCATTATGATTAATCATTAGCTTAGCGTAAGTAATTCTACGATATTTTTTGTAATGAAGCCGCCTTCACCAACGTGAAGACTTATCAAAACAGAGAGGTGGCACTCGATGGGGGAAATGCGAGACGTACACTAGTAGGTAACTTGTCTGCAGACCAACTGAGCTTAATGATAATTGCAAGTCTTTCAGTCACTTACACAACCACCTTTAGTAAATGTGAATACTTATATACTTATACCAACAGCGTTGTATCTTATATTTTCTATTTAACAATGGGGAGATCCAATTGTATAGGCATGTCTTTATTCCTCTAAGTATTTATCTTTACGAACTCAATAGTATATCTGCACTTACTACCTTATTATGAATAATCATATTTCCAATTTCAGTTAAAATACGTACTTACCTAATTGTAAGGAAAATTATTTCCATTATACATACATATATGTTGGGTGAGTAATTTCTTTCCAATGAAAGCAGACCTCTTTACATATATTATTAGCATTCCCAATAATTAAATCAATCAATAGGTGGCAATATTAATTACTATTCCAGACATAAGCTAGATACTGATAATCGCTTTAGCCTACTGCACAATTAAGCAGTCTCTGTAATTCTATATTTATACAACATATAAGCATATTTCCATATAATTGTATGCACTATTATGTGTTTGCAGTCAACCCTCGAAGTCTCAATGCTTATTTTGTGTACGTAGTTTGTAGACTGAACACGGAAAGTTACATATCCTCAAATCAGTCCAACTGCTGGAAAATCATGTAATCTCATTCAAATTTAGCCATATAATTTCCTTTAACAAGAAGGCTGCTAATTTAAAAGGAAACTTTGCTTCGTCAATCCTACAGATAATAGTAGCTAATATAGGTTGTTATATGATCAATCACTATACATGAACTATTTTGCTATAAATATTGTAGCTATATACTACATGAAACATGATATATCCCATTTAATATACCTACAAAACTAAATAGCGCAATGAAACAAGTTTTTATAAGTTGCAAAAGCCGAGTCCAAAATTCGTCGATTTATTTTACATACATACTACAATTGTACGGCAACATTACTATAGCATTCCGAGATGTGAGATGACTACCTATATTACAACTAACTAATAATAATTTGTATACCTCGAATAATATGTGCACACAGGTGGGTCTGCTCTTTGTCTTTGCGTACACATATTATTATTGCTTCTGTGTGCACAATCCAGCCTATTAATAAAGTTTTAACTCTATATAGACAACTGATATTTGCGTACATATTACATACTTTTTTTATATTATCATTATAGGATACAATTATGTTTCAATGAAATATTTAATATTCCAACCCAACATATTTTTTTCCTTGAACAGGAGATCGAAAAGTTGTTCCGTCGTGCGCGTATATAGTCATAATATATAGTGTAGCGCTTAGCGATTATCGTATCACTCGATCAGCATTAATATTTTCAATGTATCTATATTTATATATTATACAGGTTTTATTTTAACTACACTTATTCATATAACAAAATTTATATAAGAAGTACATTTATATAACTAATTTTATTAAAAATGTCTTTACCCATTCAAGATGCATTTCTTTAAACATCAATTTATTTTATGTAGAGAATGCATCTATTTTTTCAAAAACTATCCATATACTGCTATCAAATACACTATACATCCATACGTCCTTTTCTATAACATTCTCTCCCATACACAAGTCTACAAGTACCCTGCAGTTTTCGCTATAAAATAATTTTAATGTTTAATATAATATGCAATAACAATATGAATACATGCAGCTAAATACATACAAACGTAAAAAGCGCATATACGTACAATAAACAGATATCCAAATTTCGACATCTCACAAAATCAGTATCTTATAAGAAAGAGTATACCAGGGATATATTAAAATATATGCATCAGTTATAAACAACAGTATAGACACAATACACATATTCTATACCCCAGACATGCATATTCTTCAAGTTCCAATACTTCTGATACATAGTAAAAGTTAAGTATACACAAGTAAGAAAGGGTTGACAAGAAATATAAGGAAAAGTAATATATAAATAACAAGTATTAAACACACACAATATAATATAGACTACTCCTAGTATAGACGATATAGCAAAAAAAGGCATACGAGTGTGAATAGTGTTTAGTGTGGAAGGAATGCATTCAAGAAGAAGTTTGGGTAAAGTGAAGGGGTAATATGTACACTTAGTATTATATTATAATATAAGTACATTATATATTTTATTTAAAAGCATACAACTATCTACACATTAAACTGGCCAAACTATAATTATATAAAGTAACTATATATATATACTTATACATTGCTTTCAAGTATCTACTGAGATACATACTATCTTTAACATACTACTATAGTGCTTCTACTACTACAGAGATACATACTAACTTTAACATACTACCATAGTGGTTAGTATCTACTATAGAGGTACATACTAACTTTAACTTACTACTAGTCTACAAGTGCTTAGTATCTTATAGATACATCCTAACTTCAACTATAGTGCTTATTATCTTAAAGGTACATACTATCTTTAACGTACTAACTTGACTAGTGCTTAATAGTTTCTATAAGTAAGTATAGATACTACTAACTTTAACATGGTAGCATTTAGGATTAGATACTATACTGCTCAAGTGTATCTTATACTTATATATACTCCTAACTTGAACATACATAGTAGCATTACTACTGCTCACAGTGTATCTCTCTTATACTTATATACCCTACTAACTTTGAACACAGTAATACTTTACTATTGCTTGAATGTGCTTGTGGTAAAGTGTTGGTTGGTGTATATGTGTGTGTGTGTTAAACTGTGCAAGTGAGTGAAGTGAAGAGGACTTTTGTATGATATTGTGATATTGTACAAAGTGTATGGTGTTTATGAAGTTTCCATAAAGTTGCATGCAATCCGCACAACTTACTCCAACTTCAGTCAGTCTCCTTTAGGTTTATATAGTGTTTAGTTATATAGTTAGCGTACGCGAGAGAGCTTTTGAGGCTGAAGGAATAGGATAGGGAGAATACAACCAGAGTCGACTTTTGTAATAAGTAACGTTAAAGTGTACGCAAGCAAGCAGCCACATAGCAAGGCAAGGCAAAGCAAAGGAACAGAAGAGAACAGGAGAGTTTGAGTGAGTGAGAGAGAGAGAGAGAGACGAGAGAATCGTGTGGGTTGGGTGGTGAGGCGGACGATTGTGCTGTGATCGCAGTGAGACAGAAGATTTCTAGGTAGAAATGGCGCTGGTGGAGGGTGTTAAGTATGGTTTGTCGTCACAGGGAAATTCAAGTGCAAAAAAATTAGTGATTTTTGTGAAATTGACGGATTCGGCTCTCAGGGCGATAGAGGATTGTCTTCAATTACAGGTAAAAAATATTTTTCAAAAAAAATTACAATTAAATCCATCCAGAAATGACGTTTTTAGCAAAAGTTTGGAAATTTTGAAAAAACCATCCCCATTTAAAAATTACAATGTGGATCCATTCTTTCAAGATAAAATCATAAACTACACAGTTTTACCGTCCTACCTGTGAAATTTCGAGAGGAAAGCTTGAGATTAAAGTTAAATTTTCATCAAATCACATTTTTACATTCACCCGTCGACCACACTCTCAAGGGATATTTTTCTCTTTCAAGAGTGGATAACAGACATTGCTTTCAATTAAAAGCCTTTGGAGTTGGTGATATTGTGATGCAAAAGTTTCAAATGTGAACTCAGATCAAATGAATTGTTAGATCAACTAATTATAACATGTGTAAATCTATGTTATTTAGTCATTTTCATACAATTCCGGCTGTATACAAATGTTGAATGTGGAAGATTTCACTAAAAAAACCATTGTAGGAAAGTTCATTTAAAAAATGAAATTATTATGTTGAGATTGTGGAAATTTCGGAATTGGAGATGAGCATTGGTTTTTTAAAATTCGATGTAGTTTTGTTACATTATAGGAAAAATCCGGGTAGTAAGCTCCCAGATTTTGCCAACAAGACCGTGTAGAAAATGTTCGAGGGTTTTATCGTTCGAACAAGTGTGTATTTCGGCAGCAGTCACAGCTGTTTCCAAGGGTTCTTTCAGTTCGCATGACTTGATTTTTCTGTGTTGTGTGTGCAAAGTTGTACATTTCTTAGGGACAAAGCAAAACCATATTACGGAGACTCTATTCTATATTGATGATGGTGACTATGGTGGATTTTTTTATGATTACCGTGCAGATTCCAGTTTAGCGATATTCTAATTTTTTAAGACTCTCCAGAGCAGTGGAATTTTGTTAGATAGGGTGATTTTTCCCTTGTTCTGCCTCTCTCTCTCTCTCTTTCTGTAATCTTTCTTTCTTTTTTCTTTGCTCTTATATTATATTGCTAAATTTCAATTCCTTATGGCTGAATTTCAATTCCTTATGTTATACAGACTTGTTATCATTTATTCAGGAGCAGAATCAGAATTGAAGATTTAAATATTGGATTTGTTGAAATATATTAGTAGAGTGTGGTAAAAATATAAAATTAAATATTTTCGTTCGGTATTTGGCACTACTGGTGAAAAAGCTGTTGAGGATTGCAACATA
>JAQGAK010002407.1:0-20555 GCA_034696945.1 Lipothrix lubbocki
AAATGGTAAATAAATGGTAAATAAATGGTAAATAAATGGTAAATAAATGGTAAATAAATGGTAAATAAATGGTAAATAAATAATTGGAAACGTCAATACATATGTATTGAAGAAATACGAATTTACCCTATTAAAAGCTGCAGCTATGTTCAAGAAGGCAAGTAAATGCTGACAATCTACAGCCATCTCGGCTAAGACAAAATGTAGATGAAAGTTGACGTGAAAAAGCGCTATGTTAATATCAGACAGAACTTCCTGTCGGTACAAAAGTTGCATGATGCCGACCATTGGTACGAGAACCAGGAACAGATGTATGTAAAACGCCGATCGCTTAAATCGGATACGCCCAATAGTAAAGGTACCAAAGGTTTTGCTGGGCAAATGTTTTAACGAGCAACCAGCAGCCAAAACATTGTCGAATTCTTCCCATTTGTTTAAAAATCGGGCAAGATGGCGTGCCTGAGCCCATCCGCATATCACCTCACAGATAAGGCCAACGGGTATGACGAGAAATATTAGTGCTATCGACACGAGAACCGGGTGAACTGCTCCGGCTTTAATACTCGTGTCATTGAGCAGGGCCTCTTCAACCAAGGCAAGTCGGGCTCGGTTGCTGAAACGATTTTAAAACTTTGCAAACTTACTAAATAATTACCTAAATTAATCAACTAATATTATTAAATAAAGAATATTTGACTAATTAATAAAATAATACTTTTTAGGCCATATCGGTTTCTTCAGGCTTGTATCGCTAGCGTAACAAATCCAAGTAAAAATTGTCCAAGCAGCAGAAAATCCGCACAAAATGGTCCATATATTAAATTTAAAACGGTACACACCGCGCTGGTAAGACAACGGACAGGTGCCCAAAGCTTTCGATATAAAAATTAAAAATCTGAATTCCGTTGCCACGGCTACATCGTGAACTGAAACTCTCGTTGATATTTGATCCCCAACTGAATTTCCAAAGCAGGTTTTCTGGAGCTGGCTTTTGGTTAAATTTTTCATGTACATTTTCAAGACTTAATAAAACGATGCGATTTCGGCCACCATTGAAATTGGGTTACTATAAGGTGTTTTCGAAGATATCAATGTGAGCCTGTTTATTGATGTACATGATTTTGTATTCTGTATATTTGGAAACACCCGACATTAGTCAATATTGTCTTGATATGCTTGAGGAAAGTTGAATAAAGTAATTGCTTTTTTTATGCCCTGTGTAAATGCATTCATAAATAGTTTTCTTTGATACACAAAATATATTGCAAAAATGTGGAACTCTTATTTTTGAGCTTATAAAACAATCTACTATACTTCATTATGCAGTTACACGTAAAAATTACAACTACATTAATTGTACTTGATTTTGTTTTTTTAAACGTTAGTTGTATTTTAATTCGCATTTTGCCTTGGGCGAATACATTTTATTTGTAATAAGCATAACCATTGTGTTATTTCATTAGAAAGTATTATATTTGGAAAGACTATTTCGAGGAGACTATTTACGATTTTCAAAAACCATTCATTGGATAGTGACGGGTGTGGATGTCTCAATTGGTCCACAATATTCATCCGTGCAAACAATTCTATCTCCATCGATACAAGCGCAAGTGTTACAGCGATTCTTGTACGTCGTACCATTTATACACTTGGGAATTTGTACGGATCTTGATTCTAGTAATAATTAATAAATACAAGGGTTATTGCATGAAATCGAAATAAAATAACACGTACATACAAGAAAATATAACAAAGTCAATTATATACAAATAAAATTAAAAACTAGGATATCATATGTTTACCAATGGCCAATCCATTGACATCGCCAACTGGGGAAGCATTATTGACTGTAAAAGAGAGAGCACACAATATAATAAAAACTGTAAGAAGCATTTTCAGTGAAAAATGATTTCTTGTGCTGTTGTAAACTAACAGAAAGTTTTCAATTTCATATATAGACGGACGTTGTTATAATTATGTTATAATATGATGATATTCGTTTGTATGAGGAAAAAATTTGTAAGCCATTTAAGCTAAATATATTATGTGAAATAATTAAATGAACACTTGAATAAATATACGCCTAAGTACATATTTATGAAGAAACATTTGACAGTTACATGGAAATACCTAAACCTAATATGTCTCAATAATCTAACGAAGTCTGTCTGCCATTTGAGTTATCAATTCTGTTTGTAGATGGCACTATCGTGATATTTTTTTGAAAATATTACCTCAATTAATAGTGTAATTCCGTCGTCGTTTGTAACGTTTTTGATTTAAGCTATAAATTATTAAAAACAATTAAGTAGTCGCTGCAACGCATATTTTAATATTTACTTTATATTTTCATTTTCAGTACAGAACCGGTAATCAAATAAGAAAAAACAATTACTTATGTAGTAAAATCAATTTTTGAGTTACGTTTTTCTTTAATTTACGTTCGCAATATTTGGCGTAAACAATCAACAATGTTTTCATCTATTTTAAAATAATACATATACATGTATAATTTAAAATCTATTTGTATAATTTACTTCAACTTTGTTGTTTTTGTAAACAGATTCTGTATACTCTGCTTGGGATTAACCAGAAACAAATTTTTTGGGAAATACAAGGGTATGGTATGACAGGGTTTGTAAAATCCATTTACCATCCAGTCATCCTATTATATTTTACTGATTTATTCCACACACTAAATTGGAAAATTGATTAGAATATTAGTCTTGATAGAATCCCGTTCGAAATGAAATTACAATATACGTTGCACCATATCCGAAGGTAAGGAACTTTAGCTCAGCTCCCAACCAGATTCACTTGATTGTACCGATGTTCTTACATTATTAACTAAATATACTTGTTTATTTTTAAGTCCTTGAAATCAAAACCATGTTCAAGATTTTCAAAGTTTCCGCCGATCGAAACGAGAAAAGGGTTCAAAAACTAGTGAACATTTTATTTGCATATTTCCACTGTAGTGGAATTGTACCCATGGAATGGAATTTCAGGGACGGGATCTCTGCCGCACCCGAATCCAGCATCAATCGACTCCTTCTATTTCGATTTTACATGTTCTTTCTTGGCAGTTGCAACTAGCATTTGAAACTAGCATTTCATTGTGTTAATAAAGATTGGCAAAAAGATTAATGGTGCCAGATGGATAAGCCGAAAATTTCCCCATGGGTTTTAAGAAAAATTCGTGCATCAATGAAAACTCATCCATTTGTACATATCAACCCGGGGCCGTGTATGGGTGGCTATAGCGTATTTGCATTTATAATTTGCTGATTTGGCATGTCATCACAAACATTAGTGATGCTTAACATTGCAGTACTTATCTTGTATTGATTAGTGAGTAAAAACGTGACTACCCTTGTTTTTCGATATTAAAGTCGTAGAACAAAACATCGCCTACAAAAAAGTTCGAATAAATGTATTGAAAGGCTTTAGAAAAGGACAAAACTGTAGACCTAAGAAATAAGTTGAGCACTTTTAATATTAAGGGTAAATATTTTTTTCTATTTTAAACTAGTTTGAGCAAAACGTGAGTAGACAATCTACAATCTTTTATAACTTTTGATTGTTATTTACTTCAATTTTGTTATTTTTGTAAACAGGTTATTTAAAAGTTTTCCTTGGGATTATTCAGCTAGGTAGGATGAAGTTAATGTTTCTAATAGAAGACAAAGAGTGGAGTCTGGAGTCATCCTACATTTTAATTAACTGATTCCTACAACATGTACTTTTTAAATTAGCAAATAGAATCGAAATTAGATATTACATAGGAAAGAGAATAGTTGTGTAAAAAAATATGCCCAATCCCAGTTGTAAATCTATTAAATGATATTCTGCGTTGTCTGGTCCCACTATGTACATATGTATACACACAAACAATTCAACGACTGGTGCTCCTTTTAAACAGGCTATATTTGCTTTATAGATTGCTTGCCTGTAAACAAAGTCTTTGAATTTCAAACGTGACAAAAGGATTTGTCAATACGCATCGAATTGGAATATTAATGATTTGATAGTAGAATCACGTTTTAAATTAAATTAGAGAATGGTATTAGTATATCCAACTCAAGGAGTGTAAAGCGAGCAAAGCAGCCAGTCTAGTGTCGTTACGAAACGTCTAAACGGTAAATTTATTTGAGCGTGCAACCCATTTATATACCTATAACCATGTTCATTAGTTTTAAATCTTCGGCGGACGGAAATGAGGCAAGGATTAAAAAACTAGTGAACATCTTATTTTTACATTTCCACTATAGTGGATTTGTACCCATGGAATGGAATTTCAGGGATGGCGTCCATTCTTTACCCAAATCCAGCAGCAGGCGCCTCCTTCTCTTTCGTTTCCACATGTTCTTTCTTGGCAGTTTTGTAACCCTTAGTACATACAGATCTATCTATTGGTACTTCACAACTCTGGATAAAGAAGCTTACGACATTTTTCACTACATATTACTGACAAGCGTCAACTCCGCAACGGTTGGGGTTTATCTTGTCGTTGACTGGAAGGAACTCACCATGGTTGGTGCCGAAATATTTAAACTTATTGAATCTCACCAAGGTAAAAAACTATTAAGATAGAAATTGATAACTCAATATAGAAATTCGTTATATAATTATTCATAATCAATTTGGTGTGTTATAATTGAGAAGTTATAAAATGTTAATATACATATGTAGATACATACATTCCATACGTTAAACCAAGTGTTTGTTAAACTACACAGGTTGTTTGATCACCTGCCAAAGTAAAATCAAAACTTTAGTGCTCGTTCTTGGAGGAATGTTTGTTTGCTGCGTTCCAACGGCTTGCGTTTTCCCGATTTACATTACTTACCAATCCAGGCTACCACCAAATTTATTTATTTCCTCTCACTGTGACTCAACTTGGCAGAATATAGTTCAGTATGGACTGTCCTACATTTTCAATTTATGGTATTATATACTGGGCACAACGGCAATTGTTGGTGCTCAGATGGTGCTTTCTCCAGCCATAATTTTAGTTGGCCTCGTGCTAGAAGAATCAATGTGAGTTCAAAAATCTTTGCCGATCGGATCTGATTGATGGTTTGATAAATCCAGATATTGTTTTATTCACGGATTTCATAATTAATTTGTATCTTTGACATTGCGTATTACAGGCTAACATCGTCTCCGCAAAACAAGAGCAGCTTTATCGGCTTATACCAAAAATTGCAAGTTTGGACGACATGCTTGAACAGTAGCAGAGTTTGCCTTTATGTATCCTGGGGCGCACAAGTTTTGGGAGTATTTAATACAGTCACTGTTTTGCTTGTTTTTACAAAATCGACGAATCTCTTTACAAAACTTGTAGCCTGCGTTGTAATTATTTTTACTGGAACTAGCTGTGTCGCCATGAATTACTTCGGCGGAAAACTGTATGAAACTTCAGTGGCGGCTAAAAATTGTTGGAGCAGAGTAGGGACAAGGAATCTATCGTATAAAAAAGACTTGCGGGCTCTTCATCCCTTAAAAGTTCGTTGTGGGTCAACTCATTTTCTGGATGGTGGCAGTGTTGTCACAACTACGGAAGCTATTATTAGCAACTATGTTTCGATGTTACTGGTCAACGTTTAACGCCTCTTTTTTGTGAATTTATTTTTAAATAAATGGATACGAAATTTTTTTAAACAAATTTTTTGTTCAAATCAAATTTGTTCAATATAAACTGTTCTTTGGATGCTAGATATCATCAGTTAAATAAAAGGTGCTAAAATTGTTTTCAAACCATACAGCGTTACAAAACTTTTGCAAGTTTAACCGGCGATATCCCTACACCTCTGTAACCGATACAGATCTAACACATAAATCATGAGCGGATACGCAAGTAAATGTATTACATGCTTACATACGTAGTCCCTGATTTGAATAAATCCGATTGGTTGAATCCTTTTACCGAAATTGCTTTTGCTTCTGAACATTATTTTACAATCGTTCCAATTTCTCATCAAGAAAATAGTTGTTAGGAACTTATATTGCAGATAAACTGCTTTCTTGATTAAATTTTGAAAAGTGTGTTAAAATTAAAGATCCAGTTGGTAGTAAATGGTTTGAAGATTGGATGTTGTGAAACAATTGCTTTAGTAATTTATGTTTGCTTATAATTATTCTACTTGTTCAAAGCGCCTACATGCAATGGAAATTTGAATATAAATTAAAGGATATCTAATTGTTTGCTTTGGCAAACTTTTAAATATTCAAATAGATTTGACATGTTTTGCAATGTTTACTGGGTTAAACGATGAACAAATTGCTTGACCAAAAATTGGAAGCATTTACTGAAATGTTTATTATTCACACAATAAACCCAACGTTCAGCAGTCTTTTTGCCTAAAATTTTCAATTTCTATAATTGAAACCGATATTGTAAGTAAGCATAGTTTTGGAAATGTTTATTATTTCTTACTTTATTACTTCTAAGTCAAATAAGTAAAATGGCGCATTTGGGTTATAACGTAAACATAATGTTTTGGTTTCATAAGCATCCTTTATTATGTTTGTAAATAATTATGGAATCATATAAACTACCAAATATGCAACCAGCTGTGATTGATTCATCAGTTCATTGCTGGTTTGGAAAGGAGAGCAGCCTGCTCAGCTATAAAATGTTAACAATACGTTTAGTGTTTCGTGGTTGTGCTAATCGTCTTACCATGTTGTATGAAAGGCACAAGGAACTATGGAAGGGAAGCGACGTTAAAAAGTTCAGGATACTTGTAAATTGTCTATTTATTTTCTTGCATTACACAGGATTTGTTCCAATACGTTGGGACTTTGATCGGGAAGTTCCAGTTCGGGCCGATGATTACAAGCGAAAGGCAATTTGCCTAACAACTATTTGTTTCAATTGCGTGTTGACCTGCAGAAGCAGCTTTGTAGTTGCAGGAATGGTAGATAAATCTCTTGATGGTGAAGATGAGAATCTTACGCTATTCCAAATATGCCATGGTTTGTACGTACTCTTCTCCCATTTTGCTGTTTTGTTTATTTATAAATGGGTAAACTGGGAATATCTTGGGTTGACAGTTGTTAAAACATTTGATTTCGTTTCTAGGCATCCATGTACTAACCAAAAATTATAGCACAAAATTATATATAAATGCGTGCGATGAATGTGCAATGCAATTTAATTATAAGAAATATGATAATTCTGGTTTTCCAATTTTATAGGACATTTTACTGGCTCTCGTGCACAAAATCGGTTGAAACAATGCATAATGTTGATGTTGTCTATATTTGCTGGCTTCGTTCCTGGAGCGATCATTATACCCATATTTTTAACTCAACAATCTGCACTTCCACCAAATGTTTATTGCGTTGACGAGGACATCACCACCATACGCTATATTCTCTTGACTGCAGTTTTGTACACGATAAATTTATGGTATTACGTGTACACTGTCACGATAATAATAGGAGCAGTTGTAGCAGTAATTACACCGACAATTTTAATAAGTGCTATGTTGGAAACCATTAGGTAAGGTTGTGTATAAAAACAAGAATAAAAACGAGGTGTATAATAGAATAAATCTAAAGTTGATTTTAAAATTTCGTTTTGTATTCTAGGAGCGATATCAGATGTATGGTAAGCCGGAAAAGTCATCGTCTTGACATACACAAATTTGCCCGCACGTATCGAGGGATGCAAACGAGCTTAGCTTGTGTAAATGGTGGTGACGTAGGATCATTTTTCTCCTGGGGAATGCAGGTTTTTTCGGTCACTAAAGCGGCACACATTATTGTTAGACTTGGTGCCATTTGCATTGTAATTTTTGACATAACAATCTGCATAATTTGGAACACGTTTGGGGGTAGTGTCTACGAGCAATCCAGATTTGCAATTAATGCTTGGAAAAAGTACAAGATGGACAGTTATTCCAATGCAAAACTGCGGGCTTTGATGCCTTTAAAAATTAAATGTGGGGACACACATTTCTTGGATAAGGGTAGCGTAATTACATCCACGGAAATGATAATTGACAATTATATTTCCATATTACTAACCTTCAATTAACTTAATTCAATAACTATTGTGTCCAGCGGCTCATAATTATTATTCGTTTCCTATTAAGCATAATTTGCGGTAATACATATTTACAAATAAATAATTAGGTAAACTGATAGACCAAAGCTTATCACAGTCAAGTCAAACCCAATTAGCCAATTACCAATGTGAGTATAGGATGTTGGCTAGGTATTTTATACGCACAGTGAGCCTGTATAGAATCTAACATGCAGAAGCCTAACATGGAAATGCTTATGGAATAAAGTCAAATGTATACAAAAGGACTGACTCTTAGTTAGATTTAAACCCGTATTTGTTAGACTAGTTAGACAATACTACTCGAAGAAGCTCCAAACAAAGTTTGACGAGACTAGCTCGTCCACACACCGAAGTCAACTCTGTTTGACCTTCGGATGACATTACATTGTCATTCCCTATTCAAACAATACTTCAAGGAGTGACTCGTTAACGAACACTCAACCAATTATTCATGCACGTATTTACTTATGCTTGTATGTTATGTGTACTATATATGTTTTTAGTGCACCTCTTTTTAAAGAATTCGTTGTATTTCCATAATAAAGTTGAATCATTAAAATTGCGTAAACATATTATTTACTGCGAAAAGCCATAACCATTACTGGAGTTACTGGGGTATTAATCAATGAATGCCAATCGAGGGCAAGTTTATTGAGCGCTTGGGACTTACCCATCACACCAATTAGATTATCAACACTGCAATACATAGGTTACAACAATACACCTCCAAATACCAATGTTCGTTACAGGGATTTTCATAGCAGACGTACCCCTTGATGTATAGCTTAAAGTAACGTAATCACAGCATCAAATAACTACATTTCAAAAAATTACTTCTGAACCTTACAAATAGACAGGAGTATATAAATAGCAAGAACTATACACATATAATAGAGATAGGACTATGTAAACGAGGGATTACTAAATTCTTAATCATAAATTAAAATGCCTTAAAGGCATCATAAATTTAGTTCTAATGTACATACACTACATTATTACATACACTGCTCAACAGCTCATGAACGCTCAACAGACAAATCAAAGGATAATTTGGCAGTATCAAAATCAGTATTATGGCACAAAATCATAAATCATCAATATACAAAATAGCGTTTCACTCGAAAAAATATTTAAATATACCAAACAATTAATTCAGATTGTCAGGGTTGTTGGGGAGAGAGGAATGGACAAGTAAATAATTTCTCAACCAGCACTGAACCAATCCGTTATGGGTGACCATCGGGAGAAGTTATGACACTGTGTTGCAATTCATAGCGGTTTTGACTTGGAAATTTGGAAGGTGATTGACACTGATTCCTTCGCTTGCTTTTCACAAATACTTTAATTTGCCATGGTTTCGTTTTCTTACGTCCTGTCTCTTCGAATACTAAATTGAGGCTACTGGGGTATTAATAAAGCTTGAAACTATAAAGTTTGAAATTATTTACATTTTGTGTAAACGCCAAATGACCCTGAACTTTTGTGGGAGAAAGGGGGAGAGTATGTTTTTATAAATGTAAGGATGTTTCTAAAACAGTTTCGTTTAATTATGCAGATAAATTATAAAAATAAGGTCTTTTTATCACAATTATTGTTCCCATTTTTTTCTTCTTTTTGCATTCTACAAATTTAGTGCATTTTTCAAATTATATTTTCAACTGATTTTTTTTATTTGTAACGTTTTAATTATGTATTTTGCATATTTCCCCCCTCCCAGGCATTGACATTTAGTGCGTTAGAATTTAACAACGTCGCATTTTCTTACAAGCTATTATTAGTATCTTGGCAGTCGCTTTCCCCACATACAGAACAAATTTGGGCGAAGCATCACGATGAATGTACTCAATTTCGCCAATTTTGATATGAATACGGGGCAGGGACATCACAACTTTATGAAAATACTCTCGCTGTTGCATTCGAAATATCTCCGCAGACAACGAAATTTTCTCCCGTAGTTCATGAAAACGCTCTGGGATTTCAAGAACAGCGTCTATGCACCAGATGTAAATCAGGCCGCCTTGCATTGCAACGGCAAAGGAAACGATTGCAACTACAGTGTTCTCATGTCTCGTGACAAATGATGCCGAAAACAGTACAATTGCTAAGATGTATGCTTCCACCTTGAGTGCTAGCAACAGATCGGAAAAGCCACAATTGAGGTAGTTGCTCAGAAGTTGGATCATTCGACTTACTTTGCACCCACCTTGCAATTCTTTATATGTAGGGATCATGTGACCAACCCTGATAAAATACAATGTTATCAACTACAACAATTTGTTTAAAAACTATAAAACTTTGGAGATTATGACGTTTTACCTTAGTGATAGATTTTCTTTCGTAGCCTCCAACATGTTATCTAGTTTTTGAAGGCCCAAAACTGTCATGAGTAATAACATCAGCAGATTACAAGTTGTAAACGCAAAGATAAACATTTCCAGTAACAGAAACAAGATCATGGTTAGCCGTAGCTTAAAATTAGAAGGAATTAGCAGTACCACGGACATCGCATCGGGGTTGAAGATCAGATATATAAAATAGACTAATGGAAGCCCGAATAAGTTAAACTGTATGCACATCTCCAACCAGCGATATTTAGGATCAAACGTCCATGTCTTCAGGTTTTGTGGATCTTTTAAAATAAAGTTAGCTATTAAAACCATTAGATCTATCGTGTGAATGAAGCATGTGCCGACACATACAACCGAGGTTGTGCTTAGTATGGCCAAAACAACGTGGAAGATGACTCTTCGCATTCTGTCATCGCTGATGGGTTGTTTAAACTCTAGGGGCAATGTCACAACTGGGATCACACAAAGAACGAGAGAAATGTGCGCAAATATTGACCAACACAGGTTTTTCTTCCATGGGTGCACGACTACTCTATTCGTTATAGGACAAATTGCTAATGGAATTACGCCAAACTTGGAAAGTTGGGTGAAAATTAGTCGGTTCCAAAAACCACCATTGGTAAAAATGGGTTTGAAAAACACTTGCAAGCGGGCAAATTGTGCAGCCATGTTGTGATGGTAAACATTTAATACTGATTTCAATACTCATACAAATTAAGTTAAAACTCGTAACAATTTGTTACGAAAAACACTTTAGTGAATGCTTCCAATGAAAAATAATTGATCTTCATTATTCTAGTTTCTTATATATCATAAATAAAATATTGGTCGTAATAATTCAATTCCAAACTAAGCTTGTGTACATTCCTATCAATGTTTAAAACTCAAACTTTTTAGTTGAATATTAAAGCTACCTTATATTACAATAAATTATGTTTTATAATTTAATGAGCTACAATACGAGTTCCATTAATATTAACTACTTCATAACTCAACGGCTAGTTACATAAAGTTTTAACATGTATGTCTGCCTAAAAACGTAATTGAAATAAAATTAGAAGATTTTATTTACAGATACATAACTGGGAATTATAAATTCTTCAAATTTGCTTATTGACGTAAAACTAAAATCCGTCTTACGTCAATCTTTAGCGATTTGTTTAATTTTACAACGAAATCAGATAATCCGTGTTTGATTTGTTTGAAGCAATTTACGGATTAGGTACAAATTGAATATAACATTTTTGATACTCAATATATCTCTATACATGAGTCCGACAAGTCAAGACTGCCCTTGATTTTATATATTGTATTAATACAAGGCGAGGCTGTACAAATCAATGTATACCATTTCAATTTATTGAGATTTTGCTTTAAAGGTTGTTTCGCTGAATCGCAACTAATGACCGCAGTACTAACTAAGCGTCTTTATGTACATTTAAGTACCAATAAATTACATATTGGTGCCGAATTCCATATTTGCGTTTAATTAAATGTATTATTATTTTATTAAATTATTAGTATATGAATTTGTACATTAGGCTTAGCTTGGTTACGTTTATGCAGAATAATTTCCATGTTACGGAGAAGATTTGGCCGTGGGCGCTATTATTTTTGTAATGGAGGCAAAGAATTTCCAGTACTCATCTAATAATTATGTAGTTGTCGACGTACATATAAAATCAAATTTGAATTAGCAGACAGTGTTCTAATATTCTATTAACATGCTAATATTATTTACTTTCATTACAATAGCCCCCGCAATTAATGTTGATTGATGTAATTGAATAATATAACTATGGTCGGTGGAGATGCAAAGTGGGTTATCTATATTTGAACCTAAATGCAAGATGAGATATCCACCATCGATTCAGTGCTTTATGGGATATATCGTCAAAATTGCATTGACAACTGAAAACGGAGGGAGTTTATATTTGTATTATTTTAACTCTAATAATCGTAAATTTTTAATTGCAAATTAGTTATTCCATCTTGCACTTAAAATAGGTTGGGTGTCCCCCTTTACACCTAACTGCAAGTGGAGATAGCCTACTTTGCATCTCCAACGACAATACATATATGTTACGATAGTCTTATGCACAAACATGTTCAAAGACACACTCAATTTAAAATTCGTCATATGTCAATCCTGTTTACTTTCAGCCATTTCAATTTCATTTAAAACTAAATTTACATTCGTTAAGTGAATGCTGTATTATAATATTTTTGGCATGAGACCATATAATGAAAACCTTTCATAGGAGTTAAAAGCCCAGCTACCTAACGGGTTAGTAAAACTTAACTAAATTGATATCATTTGTCCAAATCTCGTAAGATTGGTTTTTGTTCATTTCACACAAATCGAAAAAATGCTCGGAGATTGTATTTATTTTGTTGACGTTATATAGTCCAGTCAAATGAATTTGGTTTGAAGTTCTTTTTAACGTCATAAAAATGATCCGACAATTTCCCAGTCCTAAAATCAAAACCCGGTCATCCATGGTTTCCAACTTCTTAGCAGATCACAATGAGAAGAAGGTACAGAGACTAGTGAATATTGTATTTGTGCATTTCCATTATACGCAATTCGTGCCGATTGAATGGAATTTCACGGATTGGGTCCCTACTGCACCCACACCCACCAGCAGACACGCATTTTGGTGTAAATTGCAAATATTCTTAATGAGCGGCTTCGTGGTACTAAACACATACAGGTCCATTTTTTGGTTCAGCCAAATCTCCGACAAAAATACTTACGTCATTTGCCACCATCTGTTAGTGGCAAGTGCAAACTTTGCGATGGTTGGGATATACATTTGCGTGGATTGGATGGACTTTACCATGGTTGCTGTTAAAATATTTAAGCTACTTGAAGATCATCCAGGTAAGACAGAACTGTATATAGTTAAAATGCATATATAAAACATAGCAAATGAAAAGAATCCCATTCAAAATGCCTGTAATTGTGTTTCACACGGTATGTCTTAAATAGAATGTCTGAGGACTGAGAGAGCTCAAAAGAGAATCGGATACATGGTGATGTTCATCGGAGGAACAATTATTGGTTTTGTCCCCATGACGTGCGTGGTCCCCATTTACTTAACCTACCAGTCCGATTTGCCCCCAAATCTATTCATTTCCGTCAGAGAAAGCGCCATCTGTACTTGGCCGGAGATAGTACGATATGGGGGGTCCTATATTTTCAACGTATGGTATTACGCCATGGCCGTTACGGTAATTGTGGGTTCTCTAATTCTGATGTCACCAGGAATCATCTTAGTTGGCTTGGTCCTCGAAGAATCAATGTGAGTTCCATACAATTTATCTATTTCTCTTTGTAGAATAATTGTCCTATAAAATTAGTAATGTCAAAATTAATAAAATTCTATATTTTATTTAAACATTTATAATTATTGCCCCATTTGCAATTTTTATTTTTCGATTTAGAAATACTTCTAGAGTAAGTTCAGCTCTGCAGGAACTAGACCGCTTTATCCGTCTATACCAGAAGTTGCAAGTATGGATGGCATGTTTGAACAGCAGCAACGTTTGCCTTTACTTTTCGTGGGGCGGACAATTCATAGGAGTATTTAATGCTGTGATCTCTTTGCTGGTATTCACAAAATCACCAACTGCATTTACAAAACTTTTCACTCTGGTCTGGGCTATCTACAATGTGAATACATGCGTCGCAGTGAATTATTTTTGTGGGAAATTGTACGAAAATTCAGTAGCTGCTTTAAAGAGCAGGGTGTGGTCGAGGAAATTGTTATATAAAAAATATCTGGGAGCTCTCTATCCATTAAAAGTTCGTTGCGGATCAACCCATTTTTTGGATGGTGGAAGTGTTATCACTACTACAGATGCAATCATTGACAACTATGTCTCAATGTTGCTGGTTTATATGTAATAATAATAACAAAAATTCCCGTAAAATTGTGTCATAGATTTGTAATCCAGGGAGTCATTTTTATGGAAAATATGTACATACATAATTATTACATGTAGAAACTTCGCTAGTATAGAGAAAATACCTGTTGTTATAAATGAAATACATATTGTAATCTACCGGTAAAAAATTAACGAATAATCAAATGAATCAAGATGGGAACATATGGGATTGATGTGTGGGGAGAAAATTGTTGTTAATACAGTTGTATATTTTGGCTTTGCAAAATTGAATAAATGTTTACTTATGTAGATTTGGCTTATTATATGAAAAAAGATAAATGTCACTGCGAAGGTTACGAAGGAAAACTGTTGGCAATGACAAGAATAATATACAAAAAAAGAAAACAAAATAATTAAGCAGAATTATATATGGGATTTCCATACATTCATTCGTTCCTCGATAAAGAAAGCAGTGGAAAATAGAGGATATTTATTTTCGTAAAAAACGTATTTCATTTTTGCAACTTTTGGAAAAGTACAACTAAAATGCAAAACTACATTTTCCTAATCCTAATTTGCGCGGTTGCCGTTGGATTGTTTTCAAACCCCAACAAAGCTGAACGTTAGTTTAACACTAGTATTTCGTTGTTAGTTGTCATACTTATTATTATATATCACAACATATATGGTTTTCGTATATTTTACTTGATGATTTTTAACGCGTAAGAGCTAGAAATTAATTTATTCTTGCCATTTTACAGCATCAGGCACACTAACATGGAGTGCCATTCGTCCTTACTTTCCTTGGATGTACCCAAAGGGTGAGCTGAACAGCAAATTAGAAATTTGTTATAGGTAAACTATACATACAATGATTTTTTTTAACTTTATCAAACATTTTTAGACATCCCCACGCCCAGTGAAGTCGAGTGACTAGTTAATCAACAGTCCGTGGAATTACACGAAATTTCATATTACATTCAGTACGTTCTGACTTCTTTCATTACTAAATCTTGGTAAAAAATATTGGATAAATAAAGTCTAATCGTAAACAAGTGTAGAATCTGTAAATTTATTTATTTTAATTTCTTTATTCGTTTCTTATCATTTGGGACGGGTATTTTGCAGTGAATTTGGTCAAATTTGGTGTGGCCCATAGTTTCTTTTTAGCTTCAAACTTTCATCAATTTGTACGAATTAATTTGAAATGGAACATTTGAACCAACAATATTATATTCGACTCTAAATTATAACTTTCATTCAAATGAGGGACTTGAAATAATTATCAAAAACATGGCAGTATTTAAATTTATAATGAATCAATTACCTTATTTGTTAAACTTCGATGGAAGAAACAACATACGAGGAGATGATTCTAAATTTGTAGGTAAAGCGACGGCGGTAATAATTTTGATATTTTGCAGTTGAAGTGATTGTTCACTGCGCTGTTTTTTGGGTCAATTTTATACTGATAATGAATTTTAAGTGTCAGTGAGAGTTTTGATGGCTACCAATTTAATAAACACTGATATGCGCCATTATTAAAAACTTGAATTTTTTAAGAACAACTTTCAGGTAATTTGAGTTGATAATGAAAAGGTACAACCTATAGATCTAAAACAACCACTATTGACAAGACATTTCAGTACAAATATCTGGTAAACCATCTTCGCCGCAGGAGCAGGTGTTACAACCGTCATAGTAGGACTGTCCGGGAGTACATCCTTTCCTGGTTGTAACGGGTTCTTGTAGAAAAATAAAAATAGTATTTACACGCTTAAAATCTATGGTGTGGTCATAAATGAAACATTATTTCAATGTGCTGCAAATGTCAGCATGGAATGTCAACGACAATGGGGAAATCTGGTTAACTCACCAATGCAGGCCTTTATGGTACACAAGGCCATATCTGAATTTCCACTTGGGGGACATGTGCAATCGTTGCAACCGTCCGATGAGGGAAATGTATCACCTGGTGCGCATCTTGTTGGGTCTCGTTCAGGTTCAGGACCTGAATCAAAATTATTCCAATCAATCCAATTCATTTGTCCACACATATGTAGAGCGCCTATCACAAAATTTATTCAATTCCGGGTCTGCACCAAATTTAGCAATCAAAATCTTAATTTAATTAGTTTCTAATAATCTTTAGAATGGTTTTTTATAAAAATTGTCAGAGTAAATTCAAACTTTCTGCCGACCGTAATTAAAACTTTATTTATTAAAATCTTTCGACTTTTCTTTAAACGTACCGACCCCTAATCCACCGGCGACGGTTAAAATTAAGGCTAAAATCACTATCTGTAGAAGAGTTATGCCTTGCATTTTGAGAGGAAATTATTTCATCTAAATTTTCCTTCGCATTTCCTTTTGCGTTTGATCTAGATTTCTGAAACTCTTACAAAACTTCATCCTTCAACTGAATCCTCGTTTTAGATGTGCAACTCTACATATTTGTTCCCCCATGCTTATTGTAACTTGTTAATTTTGAATTCATTATGTATGAACAAAATTGCAAAAACTTCTTGCTATGTGTAAAACAAGTATTACTGCAAGGCTAGAAAGGCCATTAGCATGCTAATTAAATAGGGATTGTCAATAAGAATGTATGACCAAATAGGATTATTAATATTGACCACGCGTACTTATTGTTAGTTTAACATTACTTATTTAGGTTTCTTCACGTTTAAGAAGCTATATAATCAATATCTGATGGTAATGTATACGTTTAAATTACCATATGTACAGAAATAAGTGGCAATTCATTATCACTCTTCAAACATCCTTGAAATTTACATATTTTTCATCGAAGATTAAAGCGAACACTAACAACATACATTGGATGCACATGGATCAATAAATTGATAATATTTATAAATGTTGCTACTCATAATTTTTTTTAATGCGAAAAATCAAAAAAACATAGGCAGCATTTATTTCTTAGAATTTCTAAAATACGAATACATATGAATTTCTATTCAAAATTTCTATTAAATACACAATCTCTCTTCAACCAGTACAATTCAATGGCTGTCGACAAGGATTATGGTAAAGGGGGGCAGAGACAAAGCTGCTTTATTTGTACATGAACAAACAGTGCAACGATCTGCGTCGTTTGTATTCATAAAAGCTTTTCCTTTAAGGCATTTTAACTCGGCTGTAAATGAAAATATGTGTAACAGCTGTATAAAAAGCTATAGTTTAATTAAGTAATACGTACATATATACTAGTTGGAATCATAAAATAAAATACCAGAACACAATGCTAGAGTACAAGATGCACCGGTTCCACCTTGGCAATCACAAATGTTGCAATCAAACTTAAAACGGGATCCTTTATCTGTAGGACACTTTGTAACTCCGGTTCCGGTGCCTGAGTGAAATAAAATAAGCTTATTTTAACTCCAAATTTATGAGAATTGAAATACTGGATACGTTAGATTAATTTTTTGTTATAATAATATATGATAAATATAAAACATTTTGATTGGAAACCATTAACAATAATTTTTTAATTGAATTCGAAACAAATTAAAAGACTTGATGAACACTTACAACCATCGATTTTGGTACAAGGGCCGAGCTTTCCATCTGGAGTGCAAACACATTTATTGCAGTCAACAATGTACTCCGTTCCGGGAGTGCAAGTGGCTGCAAAAAAAAATCATATTAAATATTACATACATGGTAACTGTGGTAACTAGATTTGTCTACAAAATGTATTTTTTGCTATCGTTCAATATTAAATTTTGTTTAAAAGTAATGCTTACGATCGGCCCCTTGGGTATTCACAATTAGGACGGTTAATATCAGAATAATTTGGAGCATTTTGGTGTAGAAATGGAATTTAAAATATCAATCCAGCAATCTTTTGTATGGCAATCCAGTAATATTTTATAAACTCGTAGGACGTTTGAATTCGCAATCTTGTAGATTTCAGAGCAAATGATACGTTGAAGATACCGAGGAGAAACTCTATACATGAAATTATCTATAATTTATCCCAATCTTTTATTTGAAATGGGGCGTCATTAAATTGCGGTTGGAAGAGATGAGAAATTACCACGGACATTAATTTGACATTTTAAACAATTCAAAAATATTTTCAGTTCTCATATAGAACCATGTAGGGAAGATTAATATTGTAATTTAAATATGTTTTTCTTTTTCAACACATACAGGTGTTCCTTGTTTTTGTGGAAATGTGTTTTTCTATTAAATTGCGCATTACATTTACTAAAAACATGTATGATTTATATGGATCCCCATCAAATTGTCATCGAAAGAGACGCAGAACTAGCAGTTAAATTACAATTTCATGTAAACATTTCAATTATATTTGCCCTTCTTCATATGAAGTCACAGGGTATAATCGAAGTAAACATGTTTTTTTTCAACACACACACACAGGTGTTCATTGTTTTTCTGGGAAAATAATTTTCGATTAGATTGCGCATTACTATTTGAAACACCAAACACACAAATACCCTGTAGGTAATCTATTCAAATACATGTTTTTAACTAGAAGTATATATAAGGCATATTTCTAACAAACTAGTTGTCAAAATGGACATATTGGTGTCAACCATTAGGCAAATATTTGACCTAAAAATGTAAAAGTAAAAACATTGAGACCTATTAATTAGCAGTAATAATTTTAGCTCACATAAAATATAATGCAAGATTACGTTAAATTTACTACATTTTATTCAACCGAAAATGAAATTATTGTCAACTCTTAAAATAATGTTTTTAAATTGCGGGTTTCATTAAATAAATGTATTTGTTTTAAAAATTTATGAAAATTGTCAAAATTTGAAAAAGCAGAACTGGTATTATTTAATACACTTTTCTTTATTTCATCTCCTCATTTACGTGCGTGGAATTAGTAAATCTTGTGAGTCAAGAAGTACAGATTGATCTACAAGCTTGATTGAAGTACAATCTCTACGAACATGCCTTTAAAGTGCAAGTTGGCATCGCATTCCGAACGTTTTCACAACTACAATCGTTGCAATCCTTTTTAAAAGTTGTTCCTGGTGTGCAGTAGTCTATAGTCAACATAAAAACATTCGCATTAAATAAAAGAATTTGAATAAAATAAAACAATATAAGAGAAAATTATTAAATTAGTATATTTATACTTTATATGAAATGTATATTTTTTAAATCAATTAATAAAACCTTATAGTACATGACTCATAATTGAAATTTTCAATATAAAATTATTTAATTTCACAAAGCACTATAGTTAAAGACAAATAAATTTTACCAGAACAATTCTTGGAAGTACAAATGGTATGTCCCTCTAGCGTACACGCACAGGATCTGCAACCATCCGTTCCCGCTTTGCACTGCGTGTCTGTCAAATATAATAATTATTGTTATAACAATAAATCTGGGAATAAATATTGGCGGCATTTTCAAATCAAGTTGAAATTTATTTCGTGGATAAATTTTGTGAATAAGAATATGATTAAAAAGAAACTTAATAATGAAATTGTTCATTCATTGAAATAAACACATTGCTATGGAAGGTTTACCCGGACAACCGATTTTAGTACAACCGACATTTTTTCCATCACTTGAACAAAAGCAACTGTTACAGTCCCAGCTAAACGTTGCCCCTGGAGTGCAACTAGTAATTTCTCCAATATAATTTGCAGGGTCTATAGTAAAAATATTAAAAAAGTATCACTGATCAATAATTGATTACTAATTTGAATTATAAGAATAAATTATTAATAAACTAGTAACTTTAACTATAGTAACAATAAACTTTTTCAGGTTTCATTTGTAATATTTCTCATATGCAAATTTTAATAATCGCATATTTATAAACAATATTAACATATTAATAATTATATAAATATTGGTTATAATTATATGATTACTAATGCAATGTCTTTCGAAAATATATTAAAAATTGCCGGCATTTTAATACACAAAAACAAATTCCCTTACCAGGACAAGCTTTGGTAGTACAGCTTAAAATTCCATTTTTGGAACACGAGCAAATGTTGCAGTCCTCGTTGAAATCTTTTGAGCCTGGTGTACAATTTCGCTCTGAATAGCAAAGTAATACATGTTGGAATTTCAACGTGAAAAGTAAAGCGGTGAGTCATTTCTGACGACACGAAAAAAAGAAAATTCTTACGAGGACAAAACTTTTCCGTGCATTGTATCTCGTATTTGGCGCTACAATTGCACGTGTTACAATCTCGCTTCCACTTTGACCC
>JAQGAK010002408.1:0-20551 GCA_034696945.1 Lipothrix lubbocki
AACGAGAACCCGTTTTGGTACATCGAGAGATTAGGTGGAAACGATTATAGCACATCCTGAGGTTTGGCCGACGATATCAAATGCAACAACTTTGAATTTTATAACTTTCAGACTGTCCGAATAAAGTGACCAATTACCGACTGTTAGGAACAATAGTTCACATGGGCTCTTTCACTGGCGGTCATTATATAGCTTACATTCGACGTGGAGATCAGTGGTATGTTTGTGATGATTCCCGAGTAACTCCTGTCGCACCTGAAACCGTGACAGAATCTGAGGCTTACGTTCTTTTCTACCAGTAAGTTTTGAAATCAAGATAAAATTATAATACATAATTTTCAATAATTTTCCCCGCTCCTGGTTAATTCTCACTCAATGTTCACTAAAATGTTAGATAATAGCATCATTTGCAAAAATGTACTTCAAATCTAACTATAATATTATTATTTATTACGATGTGTTACTAGGAAATGGGACGAAGACGAAGATTTAACGAAGCAAAAGATGCTGAAAGAATGGACAGCAAGGGATAATGACACTTACAAGGACGAAAAATATCATTTATTGTCTAGAAAGTGGTTGACGACCTTTTGCTGGGGAGAAGAATCTGGTCCTATAGATAATTCTGATGTTGTCTGTCCGCATGGTTATTTTACTCCTTCGGATACCGTCCATTTGGCCGGCACTTGGGTGCCACATTCCGTCTGGGAAATCATTCATCAAAGGTAAAATTATAATATATTTTAGTATAATTTTTAAGCATTAATTATTTATTAAGATTTAAATGTATGTACTAAACTTATTCATTTTTTATATCCGAAATAAATTGTACAATTCCGTGAATTTGTAGATATGGTGGTGGTCCAGATCTACTGTATCAGTCTGAGTGTGCAATATGTACGGCAGCGTGGAAGAGGCATCAAAAACAGATGCAGAAGTCCAAGACTCCGGAGTCTTCGTTCTCACTTTCGGGAACTAGAACATCCTTCAGCAATGCCAATAACATACACAGTCATAGTCCCTTACTAGCAACGAGTGATTGACCTCGTGTCTTTTAGAAAGTCGTTGTAGCAATTTTATTAGTATCAAGGAATTAATGTTGTTAACACAAATATACCGCAGCATTGAAAAATCCATATGATCAGCAAGTTATGTAAGTTAGTATATAAGTATCAATGACGGCCTTGTGAAAGATGTTGTATCCAAAAGATTTATGTTATATAATAATTAATGGAGTCAGCCATTGACAAGCGTTGGTAAGGCGGTGTTCTAAACAATAAGTGTATATGTGACGTGTGATTATTCAGTATATAAAACGTTCCAAAGACGGTAATTTATAAAGCAAGATGTTGTATCGGGGTATAAATGTACATCTCACAACTATAATATTATGATTGTTATTTTCGTCAGGTTGAGTGTATATGAAGTCGTGTCTAGGAAATCCTTGCAAGCCAGTATATAGAGTTAAGTCAGGAGAACAGTAGTGATTTCTTCCACAGGTTCTAGTTTCCGAGCTATACTTCTATACAATGAATGAGTACCAATAATACGTTTTCATTGAAACAGTTTCCCCCGAATTATAGAAAAGAGAAACAGTTGTACAAAACTTCGTAGTTGTAGTATGTACAAGTTATTACCGGAAAATTATTTTAAAGCCCACAAGTTTCTGAATTTTAGAACAGAATTTTTACATTATGTCTTTACTGTGTACGTCCACGGTAATTGTGAAACTTGATCCCAGTGTAGTACTTCCATTTATGACTTTTGCTATAACTATATCAAGCATGTGCAGACTAATTAAAATTAGATAAATATATTATACATCATTTTGTAATTTTCTCCTTTAGATAATATCTCGATTGTAATGTGATAAGGTTGATGCTAGATGCTTCTACTTTATAATTCAATTATGTTCCCAATTCCTCCAATGATTTGACTATTGAAAATTGGTCCTGGAAAACTTTGCAAATGTTCTGCAATTAATTATATACATACTATTATATTTATTGTTATACTTATACTACAGACCGCAGTCACTGCTTTAATTTTGCTGGTTCAAAGTGTTTTCCTTGTAATGTTTACTTTATATACGTTGACATTATTGTATTTTCCGTGCTTTCTGTACCTGCGTGGTTGAAGTCATAAATAATGATTGCGATTTCTAATCAAAATAATAAACTTATTTTCCAAAGGTACTTCCTGTATCACGATTTTTAATTCTTAAATGTCAAGTACACCTAATATATAAGATACCTTAAATGCTTCTCTATTATCTTGATATAAGGATTTCTGAAATTCGGTATGTTTCCACGTTCATTCGATGCTCTAATTCTATCTTACCCCTACATATCCAACGGTCACTCATTCATAATGCACACCTGAATACTTATCACCTGTATAAATGGAGCATCCCTTAAATTGTAGGGCATGTGATTAAGGATTATAATAGGTTCAAAACACAATGCAATTGACACGAGTTTATATTGTGTATAGGTTCATTAGCATTCGCACCACCTGCTCGACGAGCGTCTGGAATACTGTCTATATTAATGATAGAATGCCCATCTTCTTCCAATGAATTATATTTCAGCACAAACACTCGTTTATAATAAACAGGATATATGTATATAGTACACCTTTGAACATATCCCTGTACTTATGGACATCTATATCATTTAAAAATAACGAATCATTTAATAATCCGTCTTATTTATTTTATTATAAGTACTTATAAGTATATACTATTTCCTTTATTTATTATAAGGGAACGAAATTTGTACTTATATGTATTTGTGCCCGCTATTTGTCGTGGTCTTATAAAAATGATTGCGTTCATAAACGCACCACTCGCTAAGATCTTTCTTTAGGTTTAACTTAATAATTACAAAAATACAAATTGATATACATAACTATACCATGTCTCTACTAAAATGTTTCGCTTTTTTAGTTATAGACACCCCACATCTTTATTGCTTATAGTACCTACATCCATATACTATAAATGACTTACTTATTATTATGCAATTGAATAAATAAACGTATGTATGTACGGAATATATAGGAAAAGGTAGCCAGATCTGCATCCTTCATCTGCTTGCGGTTCAGTCCCAATCCAGTCCTGTCAATTGAGGGAAGGCAAACAATACTGAAAAGATGATTTACATCAACTATTATCAATATGTAATGTCTGTTCGAATATGAAATGGCGTCCGTCTCAATGGGATTTTAAATGAATACATATAATCGCGGAACAGTTGGCAATACATGGAATTAATTATTCACCCCCTTACAGCTATCATACTAATGTCTTATTATCACAGGATTAGTTTAATTCCACAGAGTTTGGTCTCTCTCCTTTGGTGTTAGTAGCGATTGCACATTGCTGGATGGTTGGTGGGTAAAAATATATAGTTTTTCCATATTTTTTAATAAATGTAATAACCATTTAGCATCTCTATCTATAGTGTTTATAAAGTAAGTGCAAAGCCCAGGGTTTTCAAGTTTTACGTTAAATTCAGAATGTGGTAGTTCAATAGTGAAAGAACGTTTCAACATGGATGCCACGGATTAACCTTCAACGACGTCATAAGATTATTTGTGTAAGAAAATTTTAATATTAATTTTAATACCAGAAATTTGTCCCTGAATTTTTGAAGAATCTTCTCCATAAAAAGGGCAATGTTGTTTAAACTTCTATTAATTTTCGAATTAACCTAATACATGATTAAGAATTTGTATATTAAAAGCAGGAGAATTAATTTTAAAAAAATGATTGTATAATAGTAACTCGTAAAAATGAATGACGATCCCAAGAGCAACCAGCCGGAAGATTGTGAAGGCAGATGTGCGACGGTGAGAGTGAGGAGGTCGAAATCTCAGGAGAAAGTTAAGAAAGCAAGAAGAAATAGCACGATGTCGGAGGGGAAATTGGGTAAAATTGTGGTGTCCATTCATCCTTCCGTGTCTCCATCATTGGATCAAAGTCCAACAACGTCTGAGAATGAACAATTAGAAGATCCTTTGGCAGATGATAACACTGATAACCTACCGATTCCACCACCTCCTTCCATTCATCCCTCCAATATCTTGGATATAAAAGTTCAACCTGAGTATCCCTCGGTGATTACAGTGACGCCAATTCATAATAAGTATGATGATAATATTCAAAATGAGGATTGCCAGGGTTTAGGAGAACATGACATGTGTTCTCAGGATTCAGAGACTCTTGTGAATGCCATGGGTATTAATAGAAATATGGAAATGAATGAGCCACCGGAGAATCAGCATATTGTGGAAGACTTGACCATGCGACATCATCACCATCCTCCTCCACACATGATGGACCAACATTATGCCATGAGATCAAATATAGAAAACAATTCGGACTTGATTCAATTCCATCCTCCTCCCCATATGCCAATGCATATGGGCGTGCCAACAATAATGAGAGCACCAAGGGAGGAATACCTCTATTCTCATCACAACCCAGGACTCTTGCCGCCCGGTCAGCATCCCATGGATCCCAATGAAATGTACTGTGCTGAGGATTTAACTTACTCCGCTGTCGACATCCAGATGGTTCCGAATCCAAGACACTGGAGAGGCCCTCCATCTAATGAACGAGGTGAGCTTCACTAATTACCTTAAATGTATTTGACTTGTATGCCGATTATTACCATGTACTATAATACAATTAACACGGAAATAGATATAATGGTTACGCTTCCTGTACTTATATATAAGCTAATTTTATGTCTATTTAAATGAAATAGTTAAGTAACTATGGTTATGTATATTCTAAGTATCTACTCTAACAAACTAAATTAATCTAAGGTATTAACATAGAGTAGGTATGCCTTTTTTGTCAGATTACAAAAAGTCGGCCTGTGACCGGGAGAGGACGAGGATGCGGGATATGAACAAAGCCTTTGACCTTCTCCGTCAGCGATTGCCCTATGCCAAGCCTCCGGGCAAGAAATTATCGAAAATTGAGTCCCTACGACTGGCAATTCGGTACATCAAGCATCTCCAATCTGTCTTGGATATACCGTCTAGTCCTCCCGGAATCATTTACCCTTCACCCAATGTCTACGATCATCATCCTCCCGTACCAACTCCTTTGCATAACTACTTGAGCTATCAAAATCCTTACATTTGTGGCAACCCTTCCATGGCAGGCGGAAATCCGTCCCTCCATTCACCTTATCACATGAACTCCATGGATAATCCTCCTGGCAATTGCTCAGAGTGCCCCACTCCGACTGGACAGCAATACCATATCATGCAAAGTGTAGTGCCTTATCATCATTTGCCTCCTCCTCTGACAGAGTCTCATTCTTATTATCCAAGTAATAGCTAAAGATGTGTGTTTAGATTTTCATTGGACGTACTATACTTTAGTATATAATGAATCCGATATGGAGTACCATACAGTTAGCAAGGTTCATTTAATGTTTATTATTTGAGTATATTTGTAATCTGAATTTTAAAATAACACTTTCCTTTTCTAATATATTCCTGTGTTTGTGTTTACAAAATTAGTATGCTATTACTCGCCTACATTACATACCACCTTTTCCAAGTAAATATGTATATAACTTCCGCATCTGTAAGTATGTAGCATTTAGTATATGTTACGTTCATGTGTAGCAATTTCTCAACGAAAAAAGACAGGTGCAGTCAAAACAAACGTTCCTTTTCCTCAAACTCTCGAGGCTAAATATGACACTTTATCCAGTCTAATCATAAACATTCTAGTTCAGTTATCCCTAGTCACGCGTATATTTGGATCTTTAATGATCGATACATTTTGGCTTCCGATCCGGAAGTGAATTCGACTGTAAATATTTTTAAACTAAATGTTGTTTTTATAAACTAACTTACATATTATGTATAGGCATTTTTTGAGATTTATTAAAGGAAAAGTTCCCAAGGATATGGAGTACGCGCTTTCTCGTATATGTAAGGTTTCCTTTTGGCTTCTTGTAAGCAGATACTTTCAAACATAAATAATTAACTGCAGGTACGAGCATACAGCATTGGTAAATATAAAAACCCAGCAAGTTTAATGTTTTGTATGCCGTGTTGTTTTTGACTGGGATGCAGACTCAACAATAAATTTTAATTGATCGAGATGGGGTAATTTCCCTGAAAAACTGCTCTATACGTTATAGCTACTGTGGAATCTGTGTTTTAAATGACTACAGGGAAATATTTTAGTAAATAGAAAAATATAGTTCGTAATAATTATTATCAGATTAGTGTACTGATTTTGTAGGTAACCCGAAAAAGGTAGGTTGAAATTTGCAACTCCTCGTCTAGTGCAAATAAATTGCAGTGATCCTGAAGTTGAAATTTGAATTAACTAAACATACTTGTTGTTAGTGACATAAATATGATAAAGCAAAAATTTACTACTAGATGGAAGATGTTGTACTTGTAGTATCTTTACCATCTGTCAGTATGGTTTATTTTATTGAACGGTGGATGTCAAAATAGACCACAGGATTTGTTTGAAAAGTGTTGATACTTGAATGAAGGTAGGATTCTGCTTCTTTTTACGTTCTACCCAAATGGGCGCCAATTAACTGACATTTACTGCTTGTCTAGACGTAGTAATTATTATATTTCCTAGAATTTTCTTTAGTCAGTGAAACATGGAGTTCAAATAAGTGAAATACAAATTATGACGTTTGGATTTAAGATATATTGTGAAATTACTGTTACTTTCCTATGTATATTAAAAATGTAATGGAGTTTGTACATAAGTATTTAATGATATTATAATTTTTTAAAGTAACTATTTTAATAAAATTATTTGAACAATGACTGAAACATGTTCATCTTGCACGCCTTAATTTGCTCAACATAATATTTAAGTGACAAAATATGACTTGTCATTCACGTAAGATGATATGATTTGTGATCTTATCATTTATGTTTAGATACCAACATATGATGACATCTTTCAACTTGTGTACAGTAATAATATTGTAATAAGAATACTTAGATTAAATAAGTTATGGCTTGCAATAATACTGTAAATATAATTTTAATTGCAAATTCAAGAAGTTTTTACAGAACTCCATGAATGTTGATATGTTACTGTCTTACGGTAGTAAGCTTGAAATCAAGATTGTATGGATATTTAATGACGTCAACAATTTGTGGAAATTTACAGTTGTCCTTTATGTGCTACCAACAGTTGAAATTATTATGATTGTAATAAAATTGTCCAGGATGTGATTGTACATAATAATATTACAATGCGGGATTAAAATCTAAATTATGAACAACTATTATTATTATAAGTACACGCCGGATTAAGTAAATGGCTATGCCCGACCTACTAATCCTTATTGTAAACGATATACTTACCCGGGTACATACGTACTACACATTACAGGTATCCATTTTACTGTCTGTATCATAGAATGCTTATCAAGTCCATTAAATTAGGCGGTGAGGCAAACCTTAAATATCAGCTCAGGACTCAGGACAGGACATTAAATGCGGGGACAAGGTTTTGCATGTAGGACTAAAATAACAATAAAAACTAGCTTATCCCAAGCTCTTGTTGCCGCAACTTGATGATTAAATTTGTTTAACTGCTCTTCCTAATAACGTGATCCAAGTGGCTGAATGCTAAGCTACACATATGTATACACTACATGAACAAACGTAATTGCAATACAATATGGTCTTTCACAATAATGCGGCTATCACAACTGTTTATTTAATATTGTAGATATGGGAGCAAATCCATAGATAAGGTTGGAGAAAGGTTTAACAGAGAGTATAGAAGCTCAGTGAAAGTTGAAACGTAGCAGAAAGAAGTCCTATTTCACCAAAGAAGGTCTAGGATTGCAAGAAAAAGTGGTGTTTTGTACTTGAGTATACAAACATACACAATAAAAACATGGTGTGTTTTGTAGCAGTGGTAACGAGAAGCATAAAATAGTGTCTCCCCAGCTATATACTACAACGAAGAGGAGCATATCAGCAACAAGTTGAAACCTCGTGGTTGCATAAATTTCGGGGAGAAGCAATAAAGCACAAGTGAATGTCGCATAAAAGCGCATTAAAATTACTAGTAGACTGGCAAAATATATCCGGTGACAAACGATAGCTTTCCCAGCAAGAGAGAAAGAGAGAGAGAAAGAGCAACTGACCGCAGAATGCAGCATTGAGCATCCCATAGCATAATATGTACATACCACATGTGTATTTACGAGGTTTTATATTACGCTCAAGTCTTACGAGCCCGGGGTTAAGCTAAATTAAAACCGTTGTCAGGGGAAACATTGATCGTCAAGAGGACAATGTTTGTTGTCCCGTCTTAGTAACCATTCATAAGTGTGGAATACTATAGCAAAAGCGCACTTACCAGTGCCTGGTGCTGTGTCCTACGGTCAAACAACAAATAATAGTCATTTCAAGCGGATATTTTATTTAATAAAATATTATAAATAATTAATCACGTAAAAACAACATACCTAAGTCTTTTTACATAGCTTTTTCAACTCTGAAAAATTAGTTAAAAGTGAAAGTGAACAGTGAACTTATGTAAGCAAATAGTCGTAGTCAGCTCACTCAGCAGGCAGCAATAGTAAAACTAACTTTCGTGAACTCAAATATGAAGTGTTACATATAGATTTTATAATTTCAATTTCAATATCCAAAGGTACTGCATTATTAAACACAAGACAATATCTTCAATAAATGAATTAGGTACATAAAGCATATACATGCATAAATAAAAGCTGTAAAAGCGACGACAAGGTTTATTACTGCGAAATTAAATTCCTACATTCAATAAAGCGTAGGTTGAAATTAAACCCTAGAAATTGTATTTTGGAGTCCGGTCTATTCGATTCAGTTTCAAGAATCATTAGTTAGATTTCCTCGAACTATCTGCTCGAAGGAATTCGAATAACCCTTTTTCGGCTTTGCTTTCGATAAAATTTCCCTCCCTTAGATTTCAGTTTGCAGTTTGTCGCAAATGCGTACATAACTATTTACAGAATTGTTGATCATTGAAAGTGGAAACCTTGAATATCTGTATTCTAAATATCTCTGCCGGGCACGAGTCATTAAGGTTTAACCCTTTCAACTGGGGTTAAAGCTGACGAGAAGAATACGTGGGTAGTTGCCTCATGCATGCAACCTTGTTTTTGCTTTCAGGAATCGTAGCTTTGATATCCAACTGACGACTGTCCACAATTTACTTGATGCGTGGTACTATCCTCGACTTTCATTACCACCACAAGTCTATTTTTAATGCGATAACAACATACTAGGACAGAAGTTCAGACAACCGTTTTAACTGGGTTTAATTCACCTTGAACTCTTACTAATATTATTTTGGGAGGAAAACAAGTGGATATTTTTTGCAAACATCATGTCTTCATACGAACCACCACCACCATCTCCCACCAAAGCTAAGGATATGTCGGAGAAATCCTCTACTGACAATGCAATGCAAGCGTGAGTTATTCAATAATATGCCTATTATTTGATGTTTGTAGCTAATTCTGTCTGTGTACATGATGAAATAGCCTTGATTGCGTACGTTTCATTAGAAAATACAAACCATATAGTAGGTGCACTTCTAATTGTAAGTATATAATTCCAATGTAAATAATTACAAATTAGGATATTCTTTTAAATGTAATAAATTTATAACAGCATTTCACTTGTGCTGCAGAAAGTGAACAATACGCTAAAGCGCATTTAGAAAGTTCCGTAATAATTCTATGAAGGTAAAAAATAAATACATCCAGAAATGAAAACAAATACAGCACAGATTACAAAATAACACCTGTACCATCTGGAGGAAATAATTATGTGGAGATTGCTCTTAAAAATAGGATGCTAAGCATTTTAGTAATAATATATTCAACATTGAGGTGTCAGTTAAAAAATGTTCTATTAACCATGAGATTATTTTTAGCAAACTTTGTTTTATTTTTGTGCAGGTTTGTATTCAAGTTAGTACAGGTATGTGTTTGTATTCATTTTAATGCAGGTTTGTATTCACCATACATATACATATACTATCGTTGACTCGGTAACCTCTTAATTTTTGGCAGTGCAGGGACAATGACATTGAGCTTTTCCTGAATTTTACTTTCGTCCACATGTACAAGCACAAGACACAGGCTTTTTGTAATTTTATAATTAAACAGTGCATGTCTCTTCAGAAGTTTTCCTGTTGATGACAAAGATATCATCAGCAGAAGGATGGCTCATTTAAATTGAAACCGACAGTGAGTACGTTTTAGAAGATATGCATCCGTAATTTGCGTGTATGCTGCTAACCACTAACCATTTAATTTATAGTAGTTCCGTGTGCTATGCTCACTACTTTAATGTGTGTGACACTGTTGTTAGATTTGTGTTCTAAGGTCAAAGTAAATATTAAGTATAGTATTTATCGTGTATCTAACTTGGCTGACATAGCTAAAAGTAAATATTTCTATTTACATTTGAAGGCGGCTCAGTTTATGGGATCTATCTGTGGTAAAATCCAAGGCGAAGAGGATCGTCGGAGAGAACGTCACTACAATTTTCATTGTGGGCAACAAATCATCGGTAATATCCCAGCTTATAAATACATACGTTCTATACATTAATTTTACTTGGATTTTACATATATACTATTTATACTTGTAATTTGCACATTATTTATACTTCGATTTTACTATTTATACTTGTAATTTACACATCCTTGTTACTGAGAAACACATCATTGATTGTGTCTATTTGGCCCAATACACTCATAATTCTGGCTAAAGCCGTTGACGTCTACCTAGTGTGCAGTATACATTTCTCGGTCGAAGTTAGTAAAACATAGCTTCTTGTACAGTATTTACAATATACGCGGAACCTAAGCACTGAAATAACATTAACATTAGTTACCGACTTGACTTGAGAAATTTTAGACACAGAGCAATGCAGGTTCATAAATCAAGTTAAGCTATACACACTCATGTATCATTGTTTGACCTAGTTCCATAATTTTAGTGATTTAATCTCCGCTATCCTCCCTATTGTACTTCGAATGCCAGTTTACCCCACAAAATATGATAATTTCATGAATTTTGAGCCTTTCCAAGCTTTTTTCTACCATTCGCTGAGTAATAAAAACAAAACACGAAAAAAGTTTTCCCTTAGGGTCATATTTTTGTTCATTTTCACGTGAAGCAATATTTACGTACACAGACTTTAACCTTGCAAAAAACTGCGGGCATGTAGTAAAGTAGGAGCTAATCATATCACACCGAGTCGTCAGCATTTATTATTCTACTCAAGATTAAAAACACAAGCAGAGCCAACCCGCTCCGCTACGTTGTTTATAATTGTTCTCGGTTTAAATTAAAAGCCACTTGCTGTATGTTCCTGGCTTCATTCCTACACATGCAATGCATAACTGGAAATGTCTAGAAATATTTGAAGAAGACAAATTGCAGGTCGTTTATTCGAGGCAAATTGCAACGCGTGTATTTTCTGCACCACTACATTTCAATTTAAATATATTTTGTCTGTCTTCTAAGTCAGGATTTCCCCTTTATAAAACCTTGAAAGTCTCAGATGCATAACAGAGTCTAATATTTCAGCTCGTCGGTGTACGTGCCGAGTGGCTTTTGAGATCTACTACCGGTTTGCACCGCTTTTAATTATTGATGTGATATGTAATATGTTATTACTATCTCTTGTTTTATGAGAGCTTTACGGATACTGAGCAAATTATTATTACTTTGTGTGTTATAATCCTTCACTGCCACAATTACTGACGCAAACAGATTTGATCTGGTAAAATATTCATGACAAAAGTAGTAATTTTTTAAACGTTTACATACATAAATGGCCACTTAGCTCTTCAGAGTGCAATGCCTCGTTGACACTTAATCGTCCTTAGACGTGTTTCTATATGAGTTTTTTATATTATACCTTGAGTATAGCCAAACCACGGAGTCGGCACATGCCAAATGTCAATAACCATTATAAAACACGTTGTTTAACACACATTGTTAATTTTAAAGGAAAAAGGGTATAATAACATAGCATGTATAAGCAATTATGCTGAAATAATTTTTTAAATCCAGCCCATCGTCCTTAATTATTGTATCTAATTTACTATTGATGTATTCTACTGTATGGTTAAAATGATTAATTGAGTTTGCTTGTAACGTGATTGCGGATAAGATATTAATTAAATCAAATCAAGTAGAATTTTATTGAACAATCGAATAAGTATGGTGAAAGTGCGAAAAGTTACACTTATTATATTGTGTATGTTGCAAATCCAATATGTGGTCGTCCGTGAAGATGATGTCATGCTTATATTTTGTTTTGACAGAGAGGAAGCAATAACACTGCGAACTGTAATAATATAATTGAATGGCAAGAGTTCTCAGAGTTTGCAAATCTCATATTTCAGGTAGAAGCTTTGCATTAAAGTACAATCATACAGCATAATTATACTCATATATATACATGCATCGCTTTCAGCAAAAAACAAAGTTTGTCTTCCCTGAGACGAAATTAAGCACCTGTGTTAAAACAGGGAGTTCTGTGAATTAAATCTTAATGTTTTCACACCAGTTATTTAGCGTTATAATATTGGGTAGTATAGGCCTTAATTGCTGCACGTAAAGCTTAATAGTAATTATTATTATGCAAATAATAATTATTTCCTCATAATATAATATTAACACTTCTTCAAGGTAAAAGCGTAGAATGCGGACACCCTTTTGACCTATGCAAGACTCGTTAATAATAATAAGCCGACGTGAATGGATAAAAGGATATACGGAAACTGAAATTTGCATTGTATGCCGCTGGAATATGTGCTCTAGATTATTACTTCCTTCCCCTCGTTGGGTCTCGTTCATCGCATCCAACGTATAATTATACAATGTGCATCTTAATGTCCACATTATTCATGCACAACGTTCAACCCACCGATGATCTTCAGAGTACATGTCCCAGCAAAAGAATAACACATGCCCAGCAATATTAACCGCTTGTTGTAAGTATATGCGTATACCCACGAGCACAGGAGCAATAAATTTAATCTTGTCTTGGACAGAGCGTTTAAAAAAATTAAAATTTTAGGAATGCTTTTTTATAGCTTGCGGATGAAAATGCGTATCCATTTAAATAAATTTGCAGTAAATTCTATGATAACGTTTTGACCCTGCAATATGAGAAGACACCTTAATTGATAATAGTATATCTGTATGGCTGCACACAGATTTAATGTGAAAAAAACAAGTAGGTAGGTAAAGAACAGCAATACTTATATACACTTGACTTATAGCAAAAAATACATGATCAACATATACATGGGGCAAGTTGAATTTTTGCATACCTAATTTTATTAATTTCACTGTCTTCAGGATTTTATATTGATGTCAGGTCAGTTAATATGCTGACCTACATTTAGTGCAAACATTTAGCCTATAGCCAAAGATTTATCACGTGTGGGATATCTATTAAACGAACACCTTCAACTTTTAATTAGTTTCGCAGGTGTCCATCCATGATTTATTGCAAACATTTAGCCAAGTCATTCTTGATTAAATACGTTATTATTACGCACTTGCTATATACTGAATATATAAATATATACGAATACTGTAATATATATATACGTAAAATACATTAAAAATATAGTTTGTGTAAAATTCAGTGAAAACACAGCTTATATGTAGGTAAAATGCAATATTTTTGTTTATGTTTTGCCATCAAGGGAAACATATAACATGCAATGTGGAATAACATGAATAATAAGTATTTTAATTAAAAGTTTGCATAGACTAGAGTAAATATTTTGTAAACATTATGATGATTAAATTTTTTTTTTGTAAGTATAATGAAATCCCTCGATCATATAGAAATTAGATTGACGTTGACGAATGACTTCATGACTTAAAAAACTGCTAATATATGTATTTTAAATATAGTTCAAATGCCAAAATGAGCCTCTTGCAGTCTTTTTAAAATCTGCAATATGTGCCAATTTTGAATTAATATTAGGGGTCAGGTCAGGCTCAGTTCAGAAGAATGATTAATGATATGCGTATATTTTTATGGATTTGGATGCTTGAAAAACATAAATATTTACATTTGATAACATATATGTATATGTTTACACAAGAATTCAGAAGCTGTGGATTTTAATCATTAGAACTATGTCGTGTATTAATAGCCGTGCATTAAAAATTGGCGCAAAATTATTAGCACTTTATGTAACTTGTGGTACATATAAGTACTGATTTTTTTTACCAGTTTTTATTAATTTCAGGGAAAAACCTCCTTGATATTCAGATTTCTTGAGAAAAATGAGCAGCCCAAGCCAACGTTGGCCTTAGACTTTACTTTTGCAAGAAAAACAACTAGTGATTTGGTAAGTTTTTTATAGCGTGTCACCAACAATGTGTAATTAAGTAAATAGATTCTACCCCTATATGATATCTAACATGCTATACAGAATAATGCAATATGTTTTTGGTTGTAACTGTCATGTAATAAATTACATTTTCATTTGAATTCCTTTCTTCTGATTTTTACAGTCAAAAGAAGTTTGTCATATATGGGAATTGGGGGGCGATGCCTCGATTTTTCCTCAATTGATAGAAACCCCTATTGTCACCAACCATCGACTTGATAAATTTGCTATTTTCATTGTCTTGGATCTCTCTGTCCCGGAAAATCTCTGGGTGACTCTGGAGTCGGCTATTGTTAACTCAAAAAAGTAAGCCGAAGAATGCTTGTAAGGTGTTTTCTCTATAAATGCATCTTCACTTCAAAATTTTAAATTAGAAGCTAAATGCTTGAACGAACTTGAAAAAAGCTTTGAAGTAGTAATTCAATAGAAATGAAAAAGTTCGAGGAAAAGGCGATTTTTTGTTGAAGGCATTTTATTTGATCGTACGTCGAGTATAGTGCAGATCAAGTTTGTGCTGCATTAGTCAAATTGAACTTTAGAAAAAGCTCAAAGGAAAACTCGTAATAAGACGAACTTAATGTTCAAAGGCAGAGAGTTATGTGTACTATATATATGTGCTACCTGTCATTGACAGGTAGTAATAAGGTGTAGTATTTGATCAAGTAATTGATGTATTTATGTCTGAGAGTCTGCGAACTAGTCAACAACATCATTCTCAAAACCTCAAAACAGGTAGATATATGTATGAACATATCTTAGCTTCTCCAGCATCATCTAATTCAGCAAACTAAAAAAAGAAAGAAAGCTGCCCTGTAGCGAATTTTAGAATTCTAACTACTTATAGGTATAATAGCAAATTAAATAGACGCAGCACGTGCTCCATTCTTCCATATGAGTTAGTGGTTATGCACCATACCTTATTAAATCCTAGAAAGAACTTTCATAGCCAAACTAAGACACAATATTTACTAAATGAGTATTAAACGAGCTCCATATAAGCAACGCCGCAGACAATGGAACGGTGAGTGAGGCGAATATAGAGTTCTTGACAAATTTCTTTCTGGGGTAATGCAGTGCACCTCAACATTCCAGTACAAGGGTAAAGTTCTATTTGTTTGACAGTTCATAGTATATCAGTCAAAAGGAAATTCCCCTTTTTTCTCCGTAATGACAAACAACATGTGGAAAAAAGCCCTCCACGTGCACTATGTATATTGAATGTGTATACTTGGTTGACTGCGACTCTGTACTAAAATTGACATGTTTTATGTAAGTTGCTTGCAAAAGCCGAAAGCAGAATAATGGAATAAAAGACACATTCGGAGAATTGTTTACTCGATCACTGTGTTTGTTCGGCAGATTCCTCGAATATACAAACAAAGTTTCAGGGTAATGGTAGATTTTAATTTGTGAATTAGAATTTGAAGGTCGAGGTTCTATTCTATGTATTTGATGGTCTATAGTAGATTAACTCATCTGGAGTTGTCTTTGTGTGATTATACAAAGGTTTCGCAGGGATGGATTTTCATTATTTGATAATAATTGTTTGTCTATACTTACAATATAATTATTACAGTTCGTCTATTTGTCTGCATATGCCAAATGTACATAGGTATAACATATGTATTTGTCTAATAGAAATTGGAAACCTTCTCTCCTTTCAGGGCCGTCACAAAGGCGTTAAGTTCCATGAATAAAGCTGACGCGTTGACACTTACCAATGTCCTGGATGAGAAGCTAAGTAAACGACTGGGAGATGAATGTGTGGTGAGTTACACATCTGACACTGTACATTTACCATATTTACCATTATTTGGGTTTCGATGAGAGATAAATCCAATTTCCGCTTATTTCAACTCTATGTAGCTCTGTTTTCCGAATTCTGCCTGAGAGAAGCTAATCCTATTACAATAGGCGCGTGTATGATTTGATTCAATTCAAGCAGAATTCTCGTCAATTGATTTAATGTGAAAGCTTAATGTTCCTTAATTTGATTAGGCGACTCGTCAAGATCAAAGCCTGAAAATGTAGTCGCTTCTTGCCTTCTATTTGCTCCTCACAATAATAACATCATCCAAACCTTTTGATTTATTGTTGTAAAATAATTGATCTAATTATTATTTTCCTTTTTTTTACCTTTTTAGGATAAACAGTACCTGGAACCTTTCCCGGTACCGATTGTTATCATTGGAACTAAATACGACGTCTTTCAGGTTAGTTCCGAAATTAGATTTTAATTAAACCTTAACAATAAACTTTGGTATCTTCAAAGAAGTAAGTTTTTCTTGGTTTTATTATTTGGATATCAATGCCCCATTAATCCCAAATGTCGTTCTTATGGGAATGTCGGGCATTTAAAATTGATTAACATTGCTGCTGTGATGTTCTAGAATATGCTAACATGAAAGGAAATCTTAACCAGCGGATTCTGCAGAAAAGTCAAACTTTAGAGAGCAAACAAGATATTAGAAATTCCTGTTGTAAATGGCAATTTAATTTTATTGCTGTTTCTTGGAAAGGTCTATTTAACAAGTTTGCAAAGTCAAATAATACAATATTGATTGGGTCGAACTTTATGTATCAAGCCGGGTTTATATTAACATGTAACAAACACTATAGTTTTTATTTACCTTTGCAAGTAACAAAGAGCTTTCTGAAGGATTATAAATACTTCTGTAGGGCAGGGATAATGAAATACTAAAAATAAAAATGCCACTACCATGGCTTAATTTCTTTTCCTCTAAGGAGGTTTCCTTCAAATATTGCCCGATAATTCGAGTAAATATAAATCTGCAAAATGTAATAATAGTAATGTAAAAGCAAGTGTGCAAAGTAAGAAGAAATTCCGAAACGAAACTGTGAAATTTAAAAAATTGTCTGCTTTTTGTGCAGAGCTTTGAACCCGAACAGCGGAAGACAATTTGCCGAATACTTCGTCTGGCGTCACATCGTCTGGGAGCTTCGCTTAACTTTTATTCGAATCAAGATGTAGCTCACAATCGGCGTGTCCGTGAATTATTTTCACACTATGCATTTGAGACGCCTTTCCCGTAAGTCATTTTTATAACGTTATCTCTCTCTCTGATGCATTATAATTTGTGAAGTATTAGATACGGCTGGTTGTAATAATGTGAGGGTGTAAAGTAGTAGAATTTCTTGCGAAATAAGACTCCTCTGGTGCTGTTTATATTATCTAACGGTTATTTTTCAAACACACAGGGACATCACTTCCTAGAAATATGTAGCTTATATCCGCCTACGTAGAAGTTCCAATAGAATTTTGCAGGGCATGTCACCATGGTTTCTTGCTTCTAAAACCTGTGACATGCCTTATCTTCGTCATGAAAAACGATACTCCAAGGGTTGATATAGATAAAATCGTAGAAATTCTTCTTCCTAAGTATTTAAACTATGGTTGCTCAGAAAATAAGCTTTACCTCATATGCCGGTTCATGTTTCTCGCCTCCGCTCCGCAGGCTTTTCCACACGTTTCTTCACGGCTTGCAAATCTGTTCATGGATTATGTTTATGTCAACCAAGCACGCTTTTCGGTTCTATAATGTGACCTGTGCCAATATTTCCAGTGCCAGAAAAATAAGTAAAATTGCACACGCTGATCCGTAGTGTTGTATATACATATACTGTATGATATTGTCACTTCTCCACGTGCGGAGATCCAGGCAGAGATTAATATCCTTTGTTATTCACCCTTACTCTGGCCTCTGACTTGCGAAAATTGATGATTAAATCAGGATTTTTGCACCAGAAGATCCCTTTAAAGCCTCTGTTGATGTAAAAAACGGCGGAATCTTCTTCTGAAATGTGTGCACATCGAAATAAGCTACTATAATAATATAATCTATCATGGATAGCTACAGTGTACCTACGTGGGAGAATGCTCATCAAGGATAGAGTATAGTCAATAATTACATTGTAGGTTATGGCACGAATGTTATAAGTACACACATGTCACATTTCCCAAGTCTAATGTAATTTTGCTGGATCAGGCTGTATGTTATAATACTTTCGTAGGTTAATGCTGGTGTGAAGCATACCCGCATCTTTAAATTGAGTACTTTTGACATTGGATCTCCCAACCATTTTCTACTTTACATGTATTGCTTTGTTAGTTATTAGCTTAGCAACAATAATTCTTTGGGAAATGTTTTCAATAATTGTACGTCTCATGATACATTTGCATGCTGCAATGCTTATTATAGTAGTGATCTAATCATTTGTGTCCTCTGGAGTATATCTGTAGTTTCATGTCTATGAATATTAACTGAAAGTCATTGATACAGACTGCATATAGTATATCTGTTAAAAGTTAACTAGTCTCTCTGCACTTCTGCAATATTGGCAACTCCACTGGAATTCTATTTTCTATAATAAGTTGGAATTAATACATATAATGTCTGCTCACACGTGAGACGGTGAGACTAACATTGAACACACAACCTGTTCCGTTATGGAATTATCCACACTACTTTTATACGTATCAATGGAAAGAATTCCCTTCAGGAAAGATTATTAGTGATACTAAAGCTTATAATATAAATACGTATCTATAAGTATACTTATATTACGCGTTAATCATTTCCCACGTGTGTTGAAACCTTAACAAAAAATGAATGAAACTTTTGCAATTAATAAATGCTGTTGTTTGTATGTGGGTACGTTTTAAGAAAGTAATGATTGGGTGATAAGTTTATTGGTTGTATCAAAAGTAAACAACTTGTATTAGCTTGACGACAGTGCGAGCATTCATACGTGAGGGGCATGTACCGTTGTCTATGTCAAATTCTGTACAATATACGCGTACTCTTCTGTGGAAAGTTTGATGCTCATGCAATAAGATGTTCGCTCAATATTTTTACACAGGGGAGTATTGAGAATCTTCGTTGATCGAGATCGCAAATTAATAACACATATGTATACATTCGTATGTATAATTATAATAATTATTCACATGTATAAATTGGTGAATATAAAATAGATGATAAAGCAGTATTTCCCTACTGAATGCATCACGTGCATTTATTCATGACTGTGTATCACTCAAGTATCTACGCATACAAGTAATCGGGCTAGATGAAGGAGCTGCGAAAAAGTAAACACGTTTCGTGACTTAAATGATACTATACACTATATGCTATCGTTTTAATGGCATTATATGCTAATACTTGAGGCAGGCTAACATTGTCTGTAGATTTGAAGGAAATCAGACAAACACGTCTTTGCGTAATTGTTAAATGCAGTAGGGATGAGCATGTTGGCTTTGGTAATGCTGAAATCAAGCGTTGTTTATTAGTGTTCAAAACAACCTACCAAATTGATATTTGTCTGAGAAAAAAAGTTGGAAACAGAATTGCCAGGATTTACGCTAATCCAAACCGTGTTGACGCCTGCTGGTCTGGCGTCAACAGAGACCTGTTGTTGTATTCCTTTCGGCGGACATTTATGTGTGCTGTTTTTGCTGAAATGTGGTAGGATCTTGTATGTAAGTACCAGAAGTGTGTTGAGTTCATATAGTAAAAAGGCAATGTGTGACTATGCAATTCCACATTATTGCATGTGAGACCATATCATGGAAAGTTCCATGGAGGGATTATGTTCATATCCTATCACTCCAGAACGATATTTATTAGTTGTGATAATATCCAGAAAATCAGTGGAAAAGTACAACATTATGAAGAACAATTTAGCAGCTGGGTTCCTGTCGAAAAAGATGGAATTAACCATTTTCCACACGAGTTTGCGAGGGTTGAAGGTTATGTCGAACATTCGTTTCCCGAACTTTCACGCTGAAAAAGTTTCCATTATCTGGAATCCATGAAAATATAATCTTAAAAAAAGCAGTGCTTTACCTATATAAATTGTTTTGAATTCAGTTTTCTTCACGTGGCATTATGTGTTTTATATGTTTAATTTAATTATACTAATTATTTAATACCGTAAAAACCCCAAACATGGCCGGGCCTCTAAAGGTGGCCGGGCCCCTAAAGATGGCCTGGGTTTGACCCAGTATACGTAGAGATAGCCGGCCTCTAAAGATAGCCGGGACCCCAAAGATGGCCCGGTATTTTATACAATGGT